>JAPYYQ010000271.1:0-101635 GCA_030522585.1 Anagyrus pseudococci
AGCAAGTCAGATAAATTAATGATTCATAGGACTTCTTCATTTTCTCCTGGTTACTGTCATACGGGACATCTTATTAAGGTTTGAACTTGATGCTATGTTAATTAAACGTTCCTTATTATAATTTTTAATTTTTTTCACCCAGCAAAGTAATAGTAATAAGAAGTGATATAAAAATAGAACTGTGTCAAAATATTTATTTAATAAAAATTAGTATTTGGTCAAAAATACCTATAATTTTTATGCTTAATTAACGTTCTATGTTACCACTAGTTTTCATAATATACTGACTATGAATTAAAATTTCCAAATTCTGTATGCCGATTCAACGCATATTGCTTATTTACAGGCAGGTTCTTGTTCATCCAAAAATTTGGTCAAAAGAAAAAACATTTTAAATTGGTTATCTTCAACAAATAATCTTGCTACTTGTCGACTGAAAATCATTATCGTTCCGGCTTATCGCCCTTACATTAAAGATTACGGCAGTAATAAACCAGGAGGTTATGTTGGAGCTATTATCAGTGAAATATCAAAATTGATGAATTTTACAGTAGAGTATATTTGGCCAAATGCTCTAAAGAACTTCAGACCTCGGAACACTCCTGTTATTCTATATGATTTCGCTCCTATAACCAAGCCAACTAATGGTGATAATTTTTTCTTTATTGGTACAAATATGTATACTATGGTGGCTGAAATAGAAGAAAAAATACCTGTTTACCGAAGCCTTATAGACCCGTTAAATAGTACTGTTTGGCTTTTGATATTAATTACATTTTTTGGCATTCTTGTGTTATGCTATTTGTCGAGTGTTCATGACATTTCTAAAATATTATTAAATATAATTGGAATTTCCATTGGCATTAGTATTGGATCTTTTCCAGCTAAATTAGCGTGGGGAATATTCTTGTGTTTTTTTTTGTTGCCATCGTTTGTTATACAGCAATCGTATATTGCGGGTCTAACTAATAATTTAACAGTACCAATTACGTACCAAGAAATACAAAGTGCATCCGAATTAATTCAAAATAATTATACCATTTTATGTGTACCGGGTGACAAAGAAATACTTTCTAAATCGTTTAATGAGATGAGTAGAACGATTGCCGCATTCTGCGTCGAAAAAGATCTTCATTATATAAGAAATAATTTTTACTATCGTTTGTTTGAAACTGGTCAGTTGAATAAAACCTCGTATTACTTGAACAATGACATGATTCAAGCTTACAAATTACATAATATCTATACAATACCAAATCGTGTTCTGAAGCAAGGAATTTATGCCTTTCAAGATGCTATTTTTTTAAAAGATTTAAAAAATCTTTGGCAAAGATTAGATGAAAGCGGAATAATTATACATTTTAAAAGAATGGAAACAAATGAATTGTTAGATAAAAAGACAACATCCGATTTACAAGATAAACTGATGGGATCACAAATGATTTTATTGTATGGTTGGTTGCTGTGTATTATAGTTTTCCTTGTAGAATTTTGCCTAGCATCTTATTCTAGAGCATTGGTTGAAATTACAACTGTCTATTCCAATTTTCGATCTTTTATGCGGCGGTTTTATTGCTATTCGACTATAAAAACAAAAATAATAAAAATTAGAAGAAAGCTTCATGCCTAGTTGGCAAATGGTAGTTTTAATTTCAGGGTAGCAAATAATTTAATTTCAGATACGATCGAGTAAATGTCGATCTTGAAGTTTTGAAAATCTTGTAAGATTTAGATTTAATGTATTTAAAATATTCTACACGTTGTAACAAATATATCAACTTCTGTAAGTTTTCGTGCAGAGTGAATTCTGTTTATTGTGGACATTTAGAAAATTAAATAACTATGAAAACTATGTCATTTAAACAAAAATTTTCTATAAAATATCACTGTTGAATGTGTATAGGTGAAATTGATTGCAATAAAAAAGTGTGAAAAAAATTCTCTATATATTTCAATGTTTTTAAATGAGGCAAATTTTAATTGATACTATAAAATGCATATATCCATATAGACATTTTCGAATACTAGCAAATTTCGAATTGTTGGATCATAAAACATCTTTATAACGTGTTATCTCGAAATCTTTTTATTACCGATATAAGACTACCTGTGCGAGGATACAAGAATCTGTTGTCGACATGTGTACAGATTAGCAGTCAAGTCTTGGCTGTATCCTGTAAAGTCAAGAATTTATTGGTATACAGCCTACAACTCTGATTCGGCTTAATTAAATAATTTTTATTGCGTTGACCACAATTACAAGCTACCTTGCGTAATTCCTCAGCTATCCATGCGATCGGCATAAAACAATTCAAAACAATATTTTGAAATTCAACTATCAAAAGAATTTAATTATATCAGTGCGTACCCCCACCTGCCTACCTCATTCAAAAGTCCACCGCAAGAGCAATCGCTAGAAAGAGAAAAAGAAAGAGCGAGGGTTCGATAACCACAAATTCCTTCGCTCGACATCCGCGAGAATTGGCCAGGCAGATCGAGCTCGGAATTATACAGCGCGAGTCCAACTCTCGGCGAGTCAACTCTCACGAGCAAAGATTCCCTCTCGCGGGCCGCTCATAAAACGGCCGTAAAACACTAAACGGCTGTAAAGCTGCCGGCTCGAATCGGGCCCCGCGCGGCACGAGTAGTTCGAGCAATAGAGAAAGAGAAAGAAAGAGACGCAGGGCTCTCCGGGCGCTAAATCACCGCTTGACCACGCCTTGGCCTCCCTTCTACCTCCATCTCTCTTTTCCTCTCTCTCTCCGCCAAACGCTTTTATCTCGCGCACTCCGCTGCTTTTTTTCTCCTTCGACTACTCTGGCAGTTTTTGCTCGTATGGCTACGGCCGCGATGGCTTAGAGCATCCAGGCTCTGCGGGGGTTTGTTGCAAAGTGCGTCTCTGAGCTGTGCACGCAGAGGCTTGTAGAGGGAAAATGTCGAGCTGCTGGAAATCACTTGCTCGCGCAGACGCGATGATTTTTCGATTAAGACTCTTGGAATTTTCAATTCGAGCTGCCGGCAATGCGTTTGATGAACATGATTGAACGTGAAAATTATCGTACGTCCGAGGAGGTAACGAATCTTACGATAAATTTTGTGTGCGTTACATTAATCTTGTTTCTCTCTCTCCCTCTTCTTTTTTTATAGCTTGGTATTACTTGGTGTACTAAAAATCGATTAACGAATTTGTCGTTTGTAAAGTCGACTGACCAACGTAAGAAGTACATAAAAAATAAAACATTGTTGGATCACAGTTACGAACGCGCGATAAATCATTAATCTTCCGGCATTATTACCGAGATTAATGTTCAAAATACTCGCCTTTCAAAATTTACTGTATATACTCGCTTCATCAATACACACGTACCCATACAAACACACGCATCCATACAGCGCGCTTGAATTGACTCCCTGCTAATATAAACTCCATTCAACTTATGAAGATCTCTTTCGGATCCGAATCAATCGGCCAATCGTTTTTCTTCCCCTATTCAAGCATCAAGAACGCGTAGCATCACGAAACATTACTTTTTCTTCCGCCGCACAATGCTAGAGACAACTGTATATACATTCGACTGTGTACACACAAAGCTTCGCCCGTGTACGCACCCATGTTGTAACCTACAAACGTACAAATACAAGTGCGTCCGAAACGAAGCGAGACGTCGTAATGAATAAAGAAAAAGAGAATCACCAGGCGCGATGCTTATGAAGAAGAAAAGGAAATACCGTAGCAGGTAATTTAACGACCGTACTTTGTATATCACGCAGGATTTTCTTGAAAAATCACTCGTCGCTTAATACATCATCGCAGCCAAGGCAGAGGAGAGGATTAACAAGTCGAGAAAGAAAGAGACATGCGTCGCCGAAAAACACGCGGCATCGCAAATTTAGTACGCGTACTTAACCGCGCGGACAGCTAAGACCAAAGCCAATCATCCTCAGCGTCCTCCGCTCAAAGAGAGAGAGAGAGAGAGCGAGCAGTTATGGGGCGTGTGGAATAAAGACACGGGGAAAAAACGTCCGTAACACGGAGTAAGAGAGAGAGAGAAAGAGCGCGGCAGGGAGAAAGAGAGAAGTCGGCAAGGCAGAGGAATAGGCGGGTAGATGGAGTGGCGGTGGTGGGGGGAACCGGAGAGGGACTTAATCTTACGTATCAATTAGCCTCACGGTCCCAGGGGCCTTACCCCCCGCGGGCCTTTGACCGCGCCGCTCTCCTTCTTTCTCTCTCTCTCTCTCGCCTCACGCCACTGCGTTCGCAGCCGAGGTGTGAGAACTGACAGAGATAGCGTGTCCGGCGCACGCGCGAGGGACCGGAGAGCAGCGACGTCTTCATCGGCTGCCCCGCGGCGCGATATGCTTGCCCGTTGCTCCCCCCTTACTTTTGTACGGCCGCGCTTTCGAAATGCTCGGCTGCTTCTGCGTTCGCTGCACACTTCGTCTTCCTTAACGCATTGAAAATCCAACGCGCACAGGTTCAAGCGCTTTTCATCGGACGCTTTGTTGGGGCCCCCTGACAATGGGGCCTGTTTTTCCTTGCCTCGGAGATGCCTGGGAACGCGCAACGGCAAGTGGCAAGAGAAAAAAAAATGGTGTTGCTTGCTGTGTATACGCGCACAAGTGACGGCTTTTATTCCTGTATACACGAGTGCCCGAAAGGACGCTCTTACGCTTTAGTTTTCAATTTCAAGGGATTAATCGAATCTTTTTTTTCCTTCTTTTTTTTCAATCGATCGAGTTTTTTCTTCTGAGAGTCGCCGTCGTATAAAAGTGCTAGAGTAAATTTCGAGATAATAAAGTACGCATCGAGGTAATAGCGAAAGGTACACGCGCATACCCTATACATACAACGACGTAGATCACAGGACGCGATCATCTAAAAAATTCACGGAATTACAATTGGTCGAATAATTAATGGTGAGATAGGGGGAAGTTGTAGGCGCGTACATAGGCGTTTGGCGCTGGTTATAAATGAAATTGGATTTTATTACAATGGCTCGCGCGGCACCGAGTTTAAATTATTTTCCAAAGACGTCTTTATTGACTGGCTCTGCGGGGGGCGAGCACTCTCTCTCTCTCTCTCTCTCTCTCTCTCTCTCTCTCTCTTTTTCGATAAATCGATCGAGCGCGACTAAGGCGACCACAATGGCATAAAATACTTTCGCATTTCTCTCTTTTATGCCTCTCGCGCGCTGCCTCCTTTTTTGTTTTGTCCCTCGCGACGAGCCTCAAAGATTTAGCCGCTGATGCAATTGACGCCGTAACTAATTATCTTGTTAGAGCCCGTTAATATTCTCATGCCACCTTTATCATCCGTTCGTTCTTGTTTCTTTCACCTACCGATCTGATCAATAGTCTCGACTTTCTATATAATACAAACCATACAGAAATTTGTTTATTCGCCGCGCGGCTAATAATAACGTTAAGATATTTAATGAGGCCTCTATTGAGAATAGCGCTCGTAAAAATGTTTACTTATTTTATAATTAATTGGCATAGCAGCTCTGATGGATCGAGCATCGTCAGAGAGCACGTATGAAGAGAGAGAGAACTCCAGCTCGTCATCATCATCAAACTGAAAAGATCCACGGATCTCGCACGCGCGCTCTACGCTCGGACGTAAAAAAATTATCCAATAAATCCTAATTTCCTAATACTCCTCGCGCGGCATTCCTTGCGCCCCCCTCTCACCTCACCCCATCTCTCATTCTATTTGGCTTCATTACTTAACGCCTCCATTAAAAGTAATGTCATCCCATAAGTCACCGAGATTCTTAGCTCGCAAACGAGGACGAGAGAAAAAACGGCAGAGTTTGAGAGAAAAAAAAACAGGTGCATTACGCAATTTCTGTACAGTATCGCTTTTCAATTCTGCTATGACGTCGACGCGCGATCGATGCCGCGCGCGGCGGAAGTCACGCGGTTCGAAGGAGATCGACCTCGCGCCTGAAAGAAAGGGTGGGTAGGAGGATAAAAAAAAAGAATCATCGAAAATACGCCCGGGCAGCACGCGTGTACGTAATAACACCTCGTAAACGTCGGCGCTACAGGCGTGTTTTGCGCCCACCTTCCTCTCCTCCCCTCCGTTTGCGGCGGGCTTCTATTGCCGCTGGGGCTCGCTGCGCGGGCCTGGAAAGAATCGACGCCTGGCTACCCGAGAGGCAAAAAGAATAAAAAGTTAAAAAAGAAATAGCAGCGGAGAATCAATTTTTTTGCCTGCCCCGATAAACGAGTCGCTAAAACGAACGTTATCGCGCCGGGAAATCGGGAGTACGACAGATAGGCATCTGTTTTGCCGGCGGACATTATCTGGCGGTTCTCGGCTCGAAAAATATTTTATTCGTTATTAATTGAAGTCCGGGATGGGAAGGAGTGTACTCTCTCTCTTGGCTAGATCCGTATCTATCGGAATATCATCGGCGTTCATTTATTAAATTAAATCGCTCTCTGTCTTCCTAGCCCTATACAAAATAACATGAATTACCTCGCTCGGTCCAATCCCGATAAATATTTCTAACGAAAAATTTCACCCCCCCCCCACCGCCTCTAGTCCAAAAACCTCAGCGCGATTAATATCCCATCAACGTCGCCACACTCCCCCCTCCGATTTTCCATCAGCCGCCCACTTTTTTCTCCAAGACACAATATACCCTGGTCTACGCCTCCGCTTCCGAAAAAAAAGAAAAACACATCAAAACCAATCGACAAAGCCTCTACCCGCCCTTAACGAAGCGTTAACGAGAAATCTATCCTCGGCACGTCTTCAACATCCCGCAAAAGATCCTCTGGCCCACCGAGTTAACGACACATTGTTTAACACCTATTCAAGAAAGCCTTCGATCGCCGCAGGTGGTGCGGGGGTTGGTTGGTTCAAAAGAAAACTCTCTCTGCCTGCCTCTTTTACACTCCATTTTCTCCAAACAATTCGTCTCCCGGCGTGCGGCCGCTCATTGTGTCTCCCATACATATTTTTCCTCTCGTTTTCTTCGCTGCGTCTCTACGCGCTGAAAACGCGCTCATCATCGTTATACCCCTCGGCTCCCCCTTTTATCCGAGATATATAGATTGCACGCTGCAGTAGAAAGGCCGGCTGCATCCTTGCGCAACGATATCTCTCCCTCTCTCTCTCGTTGGTCCATCTTGAGTTTCAAGCAAGCTCGCGCGTGTAACGAATTCAAATTAGCCCGTTCGCACCTCGGCTGATTAAGCCAGCCATAAGTCTCGAGAGCGCGCGCTCTGCTTTCCTCCCCCTCCGCTCCTCGACCACATGGGTCAACCCAACGAGTAGAGTTGCAGAGAGAAATGCGTAAGGAGGTGCCCGTATCCTCAAGAGTTACCGCTCACGGGGTTGGCAACGCGTCTGGGTATAGGTGTGCGTCGAAAGATGCGCGAGGAAGGCAGAGAGCGAAATGGAAATGGCACGGGGGATATAGGGTGCAAAGATGGATTTCGCGCGAAATGAGCGCTCCGCCGGGCGCGCGCGTGTGCGCTGATATGATTGCGCCTCGCGGTACGCACACACACACACACCTCTTGAATCTCGCGATTCTGCCTCTGCACGTATATACCTGTGCGTGTTATGTGCGTAGGAGGGGGAGGCCAGAGGGATAGACAGCAAACGAGTGCGTGTCTGTGTAAGAGGGGGGGAGATCAGCAGGCGTGAAGAAGGAGGAAGGAGGGGGGTAGAGCGAGTCGGCAGCGAGCACAGACAGCAAAAGGTGTCGGGCAATACTTTTCAGGCGAGAGAGCGCGCAAGCCTCTCTTTCTCGGCTCTCTTCTTTCCCTTCTTCTCTCTCCCTCCTGCCGTTCGACGCCGCTTGACGTCTTAATGCACGTCGAGAATAATCTCACCGCCAATTTATTACACTCTTTCTCATTTCTCGGGCCGCGCGCGCGTGCGCACACACACATACACGTACCCTTGTACACACACTCACGGGGATCCTGCGAGCAGAACACTGCGGCTAGCCGGACGAAGAGGGAAGAAGGAGAAGAAGCTTCATGCTACTCTTCTCTTTCTCTCTTTTTTTCTGCTTTCTTTCTTTCTTTCTTTTTCTCATTGTTTTATTTTGTTTTCGTTTTGAAAATCTCTCTCTCTCTCTCGACTTGCCTTCGGGACACGTACTCGTCTTTTCGCTCTCCCGCGCCACATTTGCTCTTATCCTTGTCCTGTCACTCGCATTCGCTATGCAGCATATGTACTTGCTTATGCTCGATTTTCCCCTATAGCGGTTTATTGAAAGACTTTTGTGGGCGATAGACCTTTTTTGTTTTATTCGCATTCAAAGATCGAGTTGTTTCGCTTTTCGTACAAACTTTTTGAAGTCCAGGATGAAACTTTGTTATTTTGCGCACACGTCAATTGACTCTACTTTTTTCTTCGTACGAGAAGTTGGCTTTGAGAATATTTCGTTAATAAGTGGCTTACGGGGGGTGACACTTAACATCGGGCAATAAAGCAAGCGGAATAATTGGGCGTGCAAGCGCCCGGAGTTGCGTGAAATAATTTCGTCGCTTCATGGTATATAAAGTTGCGCGGCTGACTGTATTTTTATTTCGCTGACGCGCATTAATGAAGTTCTGATTATTTTATAAAATTTCGATGGTATAATGATTGCTTTGCTCGAGAGCGCGTAGCGAAAAGAGCAAAAGAGAAAGCGACACCGCAAGCTGGCTCTCTGCATCATCGGCTCTTTATGCTAAAATTACAATCCCTTGTAAAACGCTCGCTAAGACCGTGAAATTCGTCAATTATACACTTGGTCGATTATACATTCGACCTTTTTACATATTATCGCGCTTATCGTTCTTAAAGATCTGCCTAACAAAATTTATTAAAGTACCTTGCATAATTTATTAAAAAAATATATACTTCTTTGACGTTCAAACGAAGCACAATTGAACCTCCGCCTTAAACGATTATTTCTATTTTCGCATTTTTCGTTAATCAATACCCCCGAAATAGCCTCTTTTTTATCAACGATTTCGGACCCATATTCTCCAGTGGCGGCTAGATGAAACTCGAACCGCGGGAGCTCGGCTCTTCCTTGGGCTTAATAGAAAACAGCCATTTAAATCCTTTTTTTTCCCTCTCTCTCTCTTTCATCTCTTCGTAGCTCCACGCACGTGCTCGATCCAACCGAGGACTACAGAATAGAATTCCTTAAGCTTCGGGTGTGAGTATACGATGGGGTCTAGGTGTTGCGGAGTCGTAAATTTCGGGGATTTATGAGATTTCGCTTTGGGAGGATTAGGCGTGATTAGGACCAATGACTTCTCGCTCGCCGAGTCGAAAATTATTTTTTAACGTCGAAAAAGACGGCGCGACTAGATTTGGTCCGATGGGGGTTTGCAGGGCCTCGCTGTGTATTGTTGAGTTTGAAAACGAGTTACGAGCTCCATTATTTTTCTTCGTCTTTATTCTCCGTTGCATTTCAAAAGAAGTGTTTTAATAAATCGAGACATTGAAAGTCGAGCGTGGAATTGTACGACATTTCGAGCAGGTGTTGAGCATTCCATTAAAATGAGCATAGCGGGATATAACAACGATTATTATGTGCGTTTCTGCGTATATACACACGCACGTTCGTTTCTTCTTTTCTTTCGAATTTTGATTAATGATTATTTAAATCGGCCGGCGTTGCGCAATATGTTAATATTGCAAAGGATCGAAATCGATTATAAACCCAACGATTTCATTTTGCACCGATACACGCGCTCCTTTCTTTTTATCGATTATAAATTGAATAATAAATTATCGCTTTTAATACGCAGGCTACTTATAAAGTTTTACACAATACTTATAAGCCCGCGTCCCGGGCTAAAAATTCAAATTGACTTAACAGCAGGTTTTCAAAAAATCATTTAAAATCGCTAAATAAGCTTTGACGAGACACGAGCTAGGTTTTTCTGCAATAATTAATCACAACATAATGAGTTTTATTAGCGGCACTTAAACAATTTAAATTTAAATTGCGAAGCGGACAGACGCGCGCGCGCACGATTACCCGCGGGATTAACGGTATAGCCCCCCCCCTCACCCCCTTCCGCCCGTAACTGACAGCGACTTTACAAATTGAAAATAAAATTGTCTGCGCGCGCGCGCTCGCGAGAGAGCTGAAATCTTTTTCGGACAATAACCAAAAGAAAAAGGCACGAGGGTAGAGGGAGAGAGAGAAGGAAAAAAAAATAACGTTTCAGCCGGTTTTCGGACGCATTTCAGACGTTCAACGTTTTGACGCCTGAAAAACTCGTGTCCGAAGCGCGTCTCCCCCTCTCTCGCTGCCATCGGCTCGAAAACTGTTATTTAAGACGTCACGATGAAATTTCGCCCGCGTATACGCGCTTGCATTTCGCTCGGGCGAAGCAAGGAGAAAAAAAAATTTGGTTTCCTTTCTTTTTTGGCCGCGACTTACCGGCGTGTACACACAATAACTCGTCTTGGAATTACGGACAATTAAGCCAATTCGAAAGCCTCCAATCAGTTATACGTGCATATACACATTTTCATCATCAGCTTCGCTTAGGGTATAAATATATACCCAAAACGTGTCTTTCTCTTATTCAAATTTGTTCAGACGCGCCACTGCTTTATCTCACGCTATCCGATCTCCGCACTTTCTTATCTCGCCACGTGTAATCCGCAGAATCGCTCGTAATTAATAGTAGCAACAGAATATCACTTCTCTCTTCCCCGGGAATTAAATATATAAATTAAAAAAAAAAATAAATAGACGTTACCTTAATCCCCGCACACGACTGACCGGTCGTCAACAAATCGTCGAAAAGAAGAAGAGGAAAAAAACGAAGACAACCGACGAGGTTTCAAAAATATCTTACTCCGAAAGAGACGGAGCGGCGATCCTCTGCCTCTTTAACAGATTATTTAATCGATGCAAATCAGAGGATTTTTCGGCTTCTAGAACCGACGCCCTTCTATCCTCTCTTCGTAAGAGAGACGCCGCCGCGCAGTACAGCTGTCCTCTTACGCTCGTAAATAATCACGTATCCCCAGGATTAAGAAGTTTATGCGTGAACTTCGAGTAAGAGAGAGAGAGAACCTCGGACTCTCCGGGTCGGCGCGTCTTCACACGAGCGCAGGCACACACTTAGAGACATATTCTCTCTGGTCCTTTAAAAAAAGAAAAAGAAAGAAAGAAGAGTCAAATCCTCGCACTCGTACATCTCTGGCTCTCTCTCTCTCTCTCTCCCAGCGGATTAATCCGAAAAAATCAATTCTTCAAGTTGTGAGTTATAGCCGGGCTATTTTATTACCGCCTTATTAAGAGGAAGGCTCGCGCGCGCTGGCACGGGTGTCGAATTAGAGAGAGAGAGGGAGTCGCAACAAAAAGCCGAAGCTCAGGGAGAAAAGAGATAGAGAGAGGGAGATTCTTGGACAGTCGAGGATGACTTATTAATGCCGCCGTTAACATTTCATTTCCAAGCGAAATCCACATTAAAGAGAACGCGCAGCTCTCTCTCTCTCTCCTCGTACTCTCGTTCCCACAGCCAACGCGCAAAAAGCCGAGGCGTTGGTATACACACTCGCGCGTTGGTCCCTCGCTCGCGTTTTCGACGAAGAAAAAGCGACGTCGGTACTGTATAGAGGGAGGACAGCGCCGAGAGGGAGGGAATAAGTCCCCGGCCGTACAGTGGAGGCGGCAGCGCAGAAGAAGAAGAAGAAGAAGTAGGAGGAGGAGGAGGAGAAGAAGGTGGAGGAGGACGGACGGAGGAGGCGCAGAGCTGGAGGATAAAGCGCGAGCGCGCGCAGCAGAAGCGGGAGCGCACGAGACGGGGACGCGGCAGCTGTTGGCCAAATTAAGCGATCATCTCGTCATCGTCAGTCGAGCCGCCGTATATAGCTCCTCTCTCTCTCTCAAGACCGCCGCCGGCCTCCTCTCCCCTTGTAGACCCTCTCTTCTTTCTCTTCTCCTTCCACATAGCGGGCTCTGCTTTCTCGACGTCTCTCTTTTCTCCCCGCGCGCGCGCGCGCTGACTTGCGATACGACCGCGAGCCCCGTGAAATTAGCATCGGGAGATCGTAAAGGAGGATGAAAGAGAGAGAGAAGGAGACCGAGGACTGGCTTTACACTCCTGAGCCTTCGTGTCTGCAAGGGTCTCCGTTTATGTCTGTGTGCGTTGTATGTACTCTTTATTCTCTCGGTGTATATGGCTGGTTTAAGGACCCGCACTAATGCCGCCACGCTGCTGCTGCCATCTCTTTCGGGATCTTTGTGCTCTGGTTAGAGGGGCTCCGGTAAAAGGAGGAAATTCGTGGAGGAAGAAAACGTAAATTATTCATTAGCGAATCGAAAATTAGGCGGTTTGTAGAGGAAAAGAGAGATGTTGAAGAGAGAAAAGTACAAGAGTTTTTTCTTTTTTGAAGTTTCATTTATTTTCGAGGCTTTCGATCAGAAATAAATTTATAGAGATTGATTTTTCGACGTACGGAAGATCAGAGCTTTCTGGGACTAAGGAACTAAGGTGTAATAAAAATGCGTAAGTCAGGTGGAATTCTTGTGCCTCTCCTCCCTTTCTTCATTTTTTCTTCTTCGTTTTTTAATTTTCAGCGTAAAATTTTAACGGCCAAACTGATTTCCCGGGCAAGTCCATAAAATACGTACGGCTAAAAAGCGCGATAAATTATAATTATCATCATAATAACGCATTAAAGCGTCGTTCGTTTTGTTTTGCCTCCTCGCCGCTCTGTTCAAACTATATACGACCAATTATGCTTTACGATATAGAAATGAAGAGAAAGCGAAGGGTGGAAGGTAAGATAAAGGAACAAAAAAAAAAGAAAAGAAGAGCGGCAAAAGGAATCCGCCGGAGGCAAAGCTGACTCGCCGAGAGACGCGGAGAGCTTCGCTCCTGCTACGCGCGCTATATATACGGCGGAGCAAAACGGGCCGGAGAGGGATGGGCGATTGGAAGAAGACTCGCGCGCGCGAGCACGTTCGGATTTTAATAAGCGGCGACGATAATCGGCAAATTTACGAGCGCCTCCCGGACTAAATTAAATTATTGTCACAATAAACGGGGAATTTACAAGTTTTCCATGGACGAACGACGGGCTATCGTAACTCCAATGCTCTCTCGATGCCTCACCTAATACCTTATTGTTTTATTTTCGTTTCTTATTAGATTAGATTCGATGAAATTTTTTTCTGCGAATTATCAATATACATAACATTATATCCAATAACATATTCAATACTATTCCCGAAATAGACAAAAACATCGGCAAAGTCCGAGCATTACATTTAATCGAGATTCGAGCTTCTCGACGTAAATCAGCATATCCCAGTTGAGCCAGAGAGTAGCCTCTTTCCTCTCTCTCCGCATAGCAGCACTTAACTCTCGCGCATTCGTACTCGATAATTCATCGTTAGAGTCTCATAATACTATGAAGGATTTCGAACATTTAACAAAACCGCTACATTCCCCCGGTTCGCGAATTCCCGGAAAAATTATAACGCAGCTCTCTCTCTCTCTCTCTCTCTCTCTCGTCTGATTAATCGTCGCTTTATTGTAACGAGCCGTTAATGAACTTTTATCATTGGTTCGCGAGAGAGAGAGGATTTCGGAAAAAAGAAAGAAGAAAACTCGCGAGCGATTGGCTTATCCCGCGTGCGATGCCTCTCGGTCCGCGCAGCGCTTGCATAAATTTCAAAGAGACTCTCCCGAACATATTCGTTCGGCTGTTCGAGACGTCGCGCTGCTCGTTTTAGGCCATAAATTCCAAGCTGCCCGGTCATTTTTTTACCTCCCTCCCCTCCGCTGCGCCGAGAGAGGGGGCTTCGTGTGCACATACGCCGCGTAAGTTATGATCTTTTGTCGTTGACTCGCGCGTTGATTGGTACACGCGACTGGCTAAATAGTTGCCAACCGACCAATTGAAGATATTCCGTTGTTTCTCGGGAAATCTCACGTATTGGCGAGAGTAAAAATGATTTTTCCCGAAGTTACGCCGATGTAGGACGCCGTGAATTTATGTCCCTTTTGCGCTCGCAACCAGCGTTTTCTTCGAATTTATCGTTTTTTCTTTACGTTGGCAAACCGCGCGATAATAAAAGGTAAGCTAAAAGAATTTTCATTTTATCAAAACATCGACGTACGATCGTTACTCATCGAACGCGTACAAGGGACTCGCTACAGGGATGACGACGACAACAAAAAGGTCAGCGCGCTGATTAAGGATAGATTTTAATCGCTTCCCTATTCGTTAGCCTCGTCGTCGTCCGACAAATTCTCGTTTCGCCAAACGTGCCTAGCTATACTCGAGAGGGGGGGGGGGTTTGGCCACGAGGACGAACAAGAGTACAATAAAAAAGAAGCACAGCCGGAACGACAAAAAAAAAGGAGGCGAAGGATAAATAACCAGGACAGCAGCCGGTTCTCGAGGAGCGAATTTACAGCGTGGCAAATAACGCTAGAGCGCAATAACTCATACCTAATTCAACTCAACGCCCGTGCAATCCCCGAGTAGAGAGCGCTCTCGCTCGCGTATGTATACGGGGGAAAAAAAAAGAGACGAAGGAAGGAAGGCAAACCGGAGCACGAGAGAGGGAGTAGGGCGGAAACATTTACGAGCGCTCTCTCGCCGAATCTAGCCTCCCCCCCTTCCCCTCGTTCCGCCGTGAAAAGCCTTTGGGTGTGCGTTATAGCATATAGTACGCGCACGAGAGGGACAGAGAGAGCGAGGCTCGGACTGGGCGATATTGGCGGCATGTTCGTCGAGGCCGCGCGGCGAAACAATGAACCGACCAACCACCGCTGCCCGCGCAAATCTCCCGGCTTAGCCTCTCTGCCGCTCCACCGCGCCCACGCGCTTACGCCGATGGAGAGAGAGAGAGAGATCCCGCACTCCCTCCCTTCCCCCTCGTCGGTCCTTCTATAAGCTCTTTCTTCTTGCTCCCGTCGCCATGGCGACAGCGTCGTAGCTCGTAATTCTTTTTCGCGCCCACGCGCCCCCCCCACCCCATACGACCCACTCCTTTTTTTTATTTTTCACGGTAGAGCGTGTGGGTGTGGATCGAGGGAGGAACGCGCGAACGGCCAGTTCTGGTATTCCCCGGGCTTTTCATTTACGCGATTTCGTCTTGATTTATCGGCGAAATGACGCGGGCGCCTGTTACGAGGGACTTGTTTGTATACGTAGTGAGTGAGAGAGAGGGAGTCTGGGGACGTGCGTGAATTACCTCGACGTTTTGTCTTTGTTAAGCGCGTCGCGATAAAGTGCGGAACGGCTCTTGCGCGGGCTAGGTCGATTGAGAACATCCGATGGAGATGGGATTACTCCCCCCTTGATTTGCGCTCTGTATACGTTCCGATAAAAACAAAGTATGAATTAAAATCCGCTGGATTTTTATTACCAGGGAGGGGGTGAATTCTTCGGTTTGTATCGAACGCTGATTGATACAGTGCTGGAGTTATATTATGCTCATCGAAGGAAAATCGATCATTAAGCCCGAGCGAAAATAATAATAAAAAAGCACCAACAAGGTTTTGGCATTGGCCCATAGGCCTGATAAGAAATAATTTATCAGAGAACGGGTAATGTGGGCAGGGGGGGCGCAGCAGTATGTTTATCAAATAAAATAACGCTCTCAATCGATCGGAATGACACGCTCGGTTACGGTATGTAACTTATAATCGGCATACCGCGGCATCCTACAGCCTCATACACGTACTCACACCGAGCTCTCGAACTGCGTTTTATCCCAAATTTACGAGGTGTGCGCAAAAGAGAGAACGAGAGAGGGAGTGCGCGTCACGAGGCAAAAAAAAGGCCCCGCCATAATTCAAGCGAGCGCGTAGCCCCTGATCGATATCATTTTCACGCGCTGCAATTACTCGGCTCGATATTAATACGAACGACTTGCGCTCGCGGCTCGATAAAAATCGAACGGGTGGCAGTGTAACGCCGCGCGCCAAAAAAAAAAGGGAAAATGTAAAAAGCTCGGCAAGGAAAAAAAACAAGAGCCAAGCGAAGAGAAACGAGAGGGAGGAGGAGGAGAAGAAGGCTGTGTGTGTGTGTGTGTGCAGGCCGGTGCAATAAAAGCGTGTCCGTCTAAATATTTCTCTCGCGGCGGTTGCGGGTATATCTCCGCTGCACGCGCGCGCGAACATCTTCATATAATAATCGAGCGTAATAAAGAGAAAGAGCAAAAGCGCCGCAGCGGACGGCTGGATTATTATTCGCAAGCTCGAGGAGCATCGGTCGCGGGTATCTCTCTCCCTCGGAAATCGAGAGAGAGGGGGGTGGTCAGGGGAGAAGAGAAAAGGAAAGCGATCGACCACGATGCCGTACGTATATAGTCCCCGAGGATAAGGGATCGGGAGGGGAGTGGAGGAGTAGATACAGATGATAGTGGGCGTGCGCGGCCGCAAAGATGAAGTCGCCTCGGATACGGGGGATGTGCCGTCGGGGCTTCTTTGCGGGCTCTCCGCTTTGTCTCCCCCTCCGGTATGTGTGTGTGTGTGTCCCCTCCGTACGCCTTCGGACACCTCATTTTTTCTCCGGCAGCCGCTAAGAGCTCTCGAGGAGTTAACCCCGAGCGTCCCATTGCCAGGGAAGAGAGGGGGGGGGAAGAGCGAGGGCTTTACGGGAGCTTTATCGCGTGCGAGGGTCTTGACGCGCCAACGCCGCGACGAATTTGTCAACCAATTCTCGGGCTCGATGGGCTTTGGTAGGGGGAAGATTGCGGCAACCAAATCGAATTACTCTCGGGCTGACTTAGGGGGAGGGGGGTAGAGGGCTCTGCTTTTGCGCGAGAGCACCCTCTGATCCCCGGCGCTATCGTCGTCGTCGGCTTGTTACTTGCGAGAGCCGTCTTGTGCACTGATCTCTCCGCACCTGCTCGAGCTTTTATGGGCTATCATTAACGCTGATGCGGCTCGTCCGCCGCCATGCGGGTTTTGGTCAAACAATTTCGGTAAGTTTTCCCGCTGCCGCAAAGATATTAATAAGAAAATTCATATCGGCCGCTCCTTTGGCTTTATACCCGAGACTAAGCCAAGAAAATAAAAACACACAGGAGAAAGAAAGACAACACGTAACCGAAATAAAAAGCTGCGTCGCATCAACTGCGCCGTGAGATAAAGAGCTGTAAGCGGATAGAGGATGGCCAAGGAAAACGATCGCCGACAAGCGCGTATGGATGTGTAACGTGGGCAAGCCCGCTGGCGCTTCTTCCATTATCCACCTCTCTCTCTCTCTCTTCCCCCCATACATACATGCAGCCATTGCCGGGCGCATCGCGATAAGAGCGCGTGTCCGTGTAAGAGCGACGTTTCCTCCGTTGCGGCATACGAGAGAAAGAGAGCGTCCAGAAAAAAGTCAGAGCCAAGCCTGGTCTCAGTGTGTGTTTTCACGCCGCTGGTTTTTTCGGGCTTCCGTAACGCTCTACGCCCCCCCCCCGTGCTAAACATCGTTTTTACGACGCAGATTAAAGCGGCCGCGGTAATTTGCGTCGAGCTATACGCTTAGCTGGTCGCGGGAGGGAGGGGGGCGCATCGTCGCAAAAAAGCAAAAGAAACACGGGGGACACGCTGTGCGGGAATAAAAAAGGGGCTAGCATACAACGGAAACGCGAATGAGCTTTGATTCGGCGAAAAAGAAAATAAAGGAGGCCGCTGCGGGCGTGTAATAATTTGGCAAACTTATCGGAGCGTAGGTAGCCCCGGTGTATAGGTTGGTTAAAGCGCGGCAAACGAGCTTCAATCGCAAAATGCTCGTCGGCTAAATTGCCGAGCGCGCACCGCTACTGAATAACGAGAATTACCGGGGCATAGCGAGGAGCGCGGGAGGAGAGAGGAGGGGCCTAGCCCGAGGCTTGCGGGGGTCAGCTTGGAAAAAAAGTCGGCATGCGGGGTATAGGGGGGCGGAGGAATAAGATACCGCGGCCATACTGCCAAATGAAATTATCCTCGCGGCTTAATTCAGCGCTGGGCTAGCGCGCGCCCGGCTGCGCCGAGATATCGCCCGCGTAATTTAATACCAGGCCGGCTAATTCGGCCGGTTCCGCGCCAAGATAAGAGACTCGTTGCCCGCGCTCTGCCCGCCTCAGGCTCGAGACGCGCGCGCTACTCGCCCTCCCCCTGCTGCCTAGACTCTATATGTACGTAGAAGGGGGGGGGGGCTGACTCCGGGTAAAGGGTGTCTCGCTGGATGGATGGCCGGCCGCTGAATTTAGGATAACTCTCCAGCGCCAGATTTAGAGCGAGCGTCGTTTGTCAGCTCTGCTGCATACATACAGCTCGCTGCTCTCGGGCTGGATGCGCCTGGCGCTCGCGCTTGGATCATCGGCCGATAAGCGGCCCCGGAGCTTCGGCCCATCACGGCAACGTGATGCATGCCGGATTCCGGTAACAATTGCGTTAGCCCCTGGAGAGAGGGGGGGGGGATTTGGAGCAAGAGTACATTCGGTGGACGAAACGAGGGGACCCCGTCGCTCCTGGGATTTAATGCGATGCCTCGGCGAACGGGCCGCGCGCGACGTTGAAGAAGTGCCGCGAGTCAGGCGAGCTATATATGCTACGCTGATATGCAGCCGCTCCGGCTCGATCCCGCACCACCTTCTTCACCGTATAACCTTCTTACCAGGTCGTTGGCGAAAAATGCGTGAGAGGTAAAATAGCGCCGAGGTGAAACGAGGGTATGTTGCAGCGACGCAGCCTGACTGACAGTATAGGGCCTGCGTGTGTATACACACACACACACACGTGTGTCTTTTGAATATATCAGAGCTGTATATACAAGAAGTACGCAGAAAGAGAGAGAGAAGGCAGTGTCATCCTGTCGTGTCTCGATCCAATTTCAAGCTGATGGAGATGGAACGCGCCGACGGGGATAAAAAATTTACGATTTTAATTCGCACGGCCGAGACAAGCGTCTCTCTCGCTTCGTGCCATAACGCATATCCCCCTTATCCCGTCCTCGCACACGCGCTCGAAGAAGATCCTCGCGTTTGTTCTGGCTCGGAAGCCCTATACTCTCTCGCGTATACATTCATCACGAGTTATTAGGCGAGCGCGGGGCAGAGAGAGGGGCCCGGGGTGCGCAAAGAAGGCGGGAAGATGGAATCGGCCTAACTAGCATGCCCCGGCGATGATAGATGGCGGCGGCAGTCTGGATTGCGCGCTCTCGCTGCCTCCTCCTCCTCCGCCACCGTTGCGCCACAACTCTACTCCGGGCTTCTCTCCCTCTTTCATTACGACACACCCCGCGCGAATCTCTTATCCAGGATTTCTCCTCTCTTCCGGGCGTACCAGTCGTCCTCCACCTTCTCCCATGATGCTTTCGTATAATTTTTCTCGGTCGATCCAGAGAGCTCCTTACTACTCTGGCGCCGGATGTGCATTGTTTCGCCATGTCTGCCGTTGAAACATACCGCGGACGCTGCTTATGAATGCTGTAAACCGAAGACTTTGCAGCTAGAGTGAGAACAGCATTTCGGTGTATTGATTGATTCGCATAGAGCACGTATTCCCGTTTTTCCCCCAATAATTTTCAATTCGTTCGCGCAAAAGAAGCAAGAACGCAAGCGCGAAAGAGGTGGCTGGAAATATGGCGGTATATAGGAGCGGCTCAACTGGTTCTACAAGCTGCGGACTACTTAAATACATATACATATATCCATATAACCATAATTAAACTAAGAACAGCCGATAGGCTAGTTTCGACGCTCATCTGCTCTGCCCCCCCCCCTCCGTCTTGTCTATTTTTCGTAATTACAGTCATCACACCGCACGACTTTTCCACTCTCGTTCTTCGAGAATGGGGGGGAGATCGGCCACGAAATGCCTCGTCGACGTTAAACACCTACGAATTAATATAATCGCCGGAGGAACTAGGCAATTTTTCTCATTACTCAAGATTGCCTCGCTTTCATCGCGCGCGCGCGCGCCAGAGAAAGAGGGATGGTCGCAGACGAGAAGAAAAAAAAAGGTGCGAGTAGAGCCTGTTCCCCTATCACTCTCGAGTGTACACCCCGCCGGAATTTCGGCGCGGTCTCCAACCCTAATCCCCCGCGAGGGAAAGTTTGGTGATTTTGGCGCTGTCAGTCAAGCTGTGCTCCGCAGCTCAGAGTGGCTCTGACGATGATAAGATGAGACACTATGTACGCGGCTTCTTTGTCCTCCGACGTGGCAATCGATACTGGCTTGGTCCTCTGACCTTCGCTCGGCTATGGACTTGTTTACTTTTTAGTCGGGGTAAACAGCTGATGGAGCTACGCTGTGGAATTATTATTGATTCGATGTTTTATTTAAGTGGATGATGTTTGGTTCTGGATTTATGTTTGTTTATTTGGTTTCGAATGTAGCTGAACTTATGTGTATAGAGTGATTGATACGAGGTTTGAAAAACTTTTTACCAATCTTTGTTAAGGGAAAGTGCGTTATGTCCGAGAAAAGTCGGTATAAAAGTCGGATAAAATGAAAATTTTAAGAGTCTTTTGATCGTCGAGTTTCAGGCCTGTTACGCACAACACGAGTTTTGCATTCGCAATGACTTTGCGAGTGAGAGAGACAGAGAGCGATTATGCATTCAATAAAATTTAAACGCATTGAAATGAATTCAAATCGCAGATTAATATTGAGCGGCGAGCGGTAATTGGCCGAGCAATTATGCGGCGTTAATTAAACATTAGCCTCGGCCGGCGGACCTATGCGGCGTTATTATCGTAAACTCAGATTACCGACAGATTCTGCCGGGATCCAGAACGATCTGCGCCATCTTGCGCGTCGACGCACAAGCTCACCCTTAGCTAAACTGTGATTATTGATTTTTCTTAAATTTTTGTTCTATTTCCTTGATTTTAATGATCATTTGTAATTGCCTATAAATCTTGTAGGTAAAGGTTTTTAAAATAGTTCATTAAAGTTAATAATCTTTCTGTACAAAGGTTATATTTTTGCAAGCATTATGGAGTATGGTAAAATTGTAAGGTTCTAAAAGAATCATGGTAAACAATCGATTTTTTTAATTTTACTATAAAAGAAACACTTTATTACATTTAACTACGGAGCTTTACATGCGACAAACGTTTGTTTTTTCAATTTTCCTGACTATATCAGCTGTTTCGAGTCGTACATTTTTAATCACCTGTATCGTGTATGAAAAGGTTATTCCTTTGTTCGGCATAAGAAACACTTGCAATTCAACAAACCGTCAATAAAGGGTTACGAATTATTGAAACATTGAATTGTAAGCCTTTGTGATTGATTTTTCCACCGTTTCTTTGTTATTTTTGTCTCTTTAGATTTGATATGTTGAGGAACCATTCGAATTTACGTGGCTACGTTTTCTCGCTACATAATACAAGCGAGACCGTCATCCGAAACGCTTATCTGTGAATGTACAATGAATGTTAAATTACTATTTTAACTCCCTAAGTTGTCGTTTTTTTTTTAATGTCGACTATAAATACAGTTAATTTTTCCTTTAGCTTACACTTTCTTTGATTAGCTATACATTATCAACGCACACAGGCTTCTTCATTATTTTTCATGTTGAACTTTTGATGGTTACAAAATAAAAATGTTCCCAATTTTGGCGTTTACGAGATACAAATAATGATGAAATCACTTGATAAATCAGATGGCAGTTTTGTCGCTTACAGTTTTCGGTGTAGTATACAAAAGCACAACGATTTAGTTTAGTAAAACGTTTATTACTTAGAGGATACTTTTATCTTTATATGAGACGTATTTTTGGATTGAACATTGTTTTCATATTTGAATTTAAAAGCATTCAAAATATTTGTATGTACAAAGGTCACAGTCTTTCACAAACTTCACTCGATGAAGTCACAATGGCATACAATCTTTGGTAATAATTGTATAGTAATCTATTTTACATAAAATAAATAATTGTTTTAAAAATTGTTTATGATCATACAAAAAATTTTAATAAATTGATTCCAAACTTTTCAAAAATTCGCTACTGAGAAATGCCTATTATGAGATCACAAGTTTTCTTACAAATGCAACATTTTCAAAATATTATTAAATACAGTATTAAACATTAAATGCCAAATGTACATTTTTGTATAGGCTAAAATAAACCTCAAACGAGGTTTGAAAAGCCTTTTCTTTTTTTTTCTAATCAATAGAAAAAAGAATAAATGGACTTTTAATCTAAATTATCAATTCTAACGAAAAACAATTGTTTAATGGATAGAAACTGGAAATTTCGTAATGAAAGTAAACTGACGTTATCGAAGTTACATAAAAAACCAACGTATTGTATTATTCAACTAAATAAAACTATCACAATTGACATCTTATTTTCGAATAGACACAACTACACTGAATAGTGTTGATTATTTTGGTAACCATTTCTTATTTTATGAAAAAAAACACCTTACAATTACTTTGGTTTAATTATTATTATTTTAACAGCCTCTTGCATACGGCAGTACATCTTAAAAATAATGTGTAGAAACATCGATATAATCTACTTTTTCGAAAATGTCTAATAAAATTTCGTAAAAACAGATAAATACCGTATTTACATTTTCAGCGGACTCTTCCATAAACACCCCGAGTCCATAATAATCCAATCAGCTACAAATTTTCTTTTCATACGATTTTCAGAATACAGTACTTTATTAACAGGACAAACTTTGAACTTGCAGAGGTCTCTGCAAGTCCCCCGTACTCAGTTCCCCACGCACGAGAAACTGCTAACTCAATTACCTTTCAACTATCTACGATAGTTCACGAGAAACAGTAATACACCGAGAGTCTTCATTGGCTCGAGTTGCTTAATTAATCAAAATATCTCAAAGTGTTCACTTGAAAGTTATAATCAACAATGTAATAACGAACCTCCGTCACTTTAGGCAAAAGCTCGTTTCGCGGGCGGACCGCGAGGCTTTCGATCATCTCTCTCCGACGGGGATTAAACTGAAAATCGAACCAGAGCTCTCACGCGACGACTCCCGCTATGTACGTGTATATGCGTGTGCTTACAGCGAGGTCTCCTCGTTTCGGAGTTACCTAGGCGTCGGAGACTGTGTCGGCGGTCATACGGCGCTGCCCGCGCAGAAGTTTGCCTTGCCCGGGTTGACTTGCATCGTCGCCGCGGCCGCGTTGCTAGCGCTACCACCGCCGGGGCCGCCTCTCCTGCGCCGCTCGCACTCCAGCGTGCTAAAGGTGTTCTGGCCAATTTGAGCGTTGGCCGTCGACTTGCGCTTAGGATTCTGTAGGGTCATGCTGCGTTGGCTCGTGCAATTCGAGCCGGCGGAGCTGGTGCCGGGCTCGGCTACGCGCAACATGCCCGAGTGTATGGTGCCGAAATTTTGGTAGACGTACTGGGGTTGAATCGCCGCGACCGTAGTCGTGGTAGGCTGATGATGATGCTTCAAGGTAATTGGCACTGTCTGGCCTGCTAGACTGTTGTAGCGCGTGTCGTAACCGTAGGGTGCATCGAGCAGCGAGTCAACGACCGATTGCTGCTGCTCGTTGCCGGTATAAGTGGGTGTCTCCTTATCGGCGAACGCTAAGGGTGGCTGCTGTTGTACCGACTGCTGCTGCTGTAACTGCAGCTGCTGCTGTTGCGATTGTTGAGGTTGTTCTGGCGACAAGGGCGGGGGAAAGTCGCTGAAACGCGCAGGCGGCTCCTGGCAGTTGGGGTGTTCTTTGCCCTCTGCGAAGGCGACCACGTTCTGCCGAGACTCGGATAACATGCGCGAATCCATGATGAGACCTTCCTTATCCACGAAGCCGCTCAGTCGAGAATCGACGACGTTTTGATCGGTCTTATCGGGAAAACGTGAATCGATTATCTTGGTCTCGGGATAAGCAGGTAGCATGTGCGAAAGGTCCGCCTTGTCAACGTAGCTGATGGCTGATTGAGGATTTGAAGCGCAAATGTCCGGTGCAGACTTGCATAGCAATGATGTGCCTTCTTCTGCTAATCGCGGTGGGCCTGAAGAAAAAATTGATGTTTTAGAAAAATTGCTAATATTTTTTCAATAATTTATTCATATACAATATGATTTACATACCTTGACCTTTTGTAGGTTGGTTGACGCCAGTACAAGGAGTAGGACCCGGTGACTTTTGATGAGATCTGACTAAGTACTCGGAGCTCAGCCCCAACTGTTCTCGTAGCTTTCTCTCGGCGCCTGGCACCATGTCTCGTACCTGTGAGTACCATGAATATTCAATTAATATGCATTGTTTAAAGTATCATTTGCAGAATATTTTTTTTCTGATCATCCTTCATCAATATGTTTCATGATTTTACGTATGCCCTTAATATTTTATTACGTTAGTAAAACTAAGATATTTTTAGAAGTTGAAAAGAAAAACTTTCGGTAATTTACCATATCTTCAACGGTAGGAAAACGAGCCATGTATCCGGATATAGTAAGAATGGCAGCTAATTTAGACAGGATGAATGCTAAGCCTGATAATTGAAGACACCAATCATACGAGTATTGGGGTAAAGTTGTGCTCTCTGATTTGCCGATTGAGTAACTGTAGGTCGGCATTTCCCACAGCAGTTCGGACATATTGGAAGCCAGCGTTATTAATCCGCCCGCCAGTGATAAGCCTGAAACAATAGACATAAACAAATCATAAGCCGCAATCTCTTGAATACACATCGTTAAAAGATTTGTCAACTTTGATTAATCACAATGAACGTCATAAAATCAATCATATTTAAAAACTAAAGTTGCTTGTGTCGTTCATGTTGATTTCCGAGGAAGACGGGCTTTCCCAGGTATAAGTTATAAGGGGAAATTCCTTCACAAAAAATAGCCGAGGTGAAAAGGAGACGCGCAACGGGCCCCTGATCCTTCTTTAACGAGGCCGAAGCTTTACAAGCTGTAAGAAAACAATATTGGAGTGCTACTGTCCCTAGTTCTTTCTCCACTCTGCCTTCCCGCCAGTCGCGCGGCTTCTCGCTGAGAAAACAATTCCCTGGTAGACTTAACGACAGTAGCACGCTGCCATAAGGGTGAGGAGGGGGGGGGGACCTCCTGCCATCCAACATTTTTATGACGGATTGCGATATAAAAGCCGCGGCTCGGCTTTGCTCCTTCTACGAAGAACCGCGAGGACGTGCAAGAGCCGCGCAATGCTATAGGGGGGTAAAAAAAAGTGCGGCTGCCGGCTTGAGAGTAGCGAGTAAAAGCCTTCCGTCTCGGAGCTCGATCTTCAAATAAGATATCTATTCAATGCAATTTTTCTCGTGGGCTGTACTCGCGCTAAGTGCATTTATGCTTTTACATTTTTATGACTGCAGAATGAACTGCGAGTGCTGTCTATAGTTTAGCAGCCACAAGCTCATGCTGCGAGTGAGTTTTACTTTGTCGTATTCCTACTTGCCAATGATTAAATACAAGATTAAATAAAAAAAACTGAAAATGCAATGCTTAAGAGAAATTGGCTTTTTATTGCATTTTTGAATTTTTTAGTACTTAAAAGCCCGCGCACACGTAGATTTGCGCAACGATATATATAAAAAAGGTGAAGTTGCGTTAGTAACGCGGGAAGGCGCTTTTGTTGCATGAATTCACATTTCGACTGTACAGAGACGTATGCACTTGGCTTTCACGGTATAACGTATTATCTAAACTGAAGCACCGGCAGCAACTAAGCAAGAAGAGAGAAGGAGAGGAGGAGAGGAATTTACCAGAAGAGCACTTTGCACCGAAGCACTTAAATGCGTCGGGTGGATCTCGAATGTGCGCACGGCTATGCCTATGTGTTCGCCTGCAATTCATTGAAAAACGTTTACGCGGAGAAAAAAACAATGAAAATGACTGTATAATCATAACTTAACAATGAGGATGTTTTAGAGTAAAAATTACCGAAGCTATTAAATGAAAGTTTAGTGATTTTTTCAACGGGTTTTGCTGGAAAAATTAATTTGTACTAAAAGTAAGCAAATACTCATGTAGGATTTCAAAGACAAGGACGATCGCATAGGTCGCACGAGAAATTCTTCTAGTTACTCCAGTCTTGCTTTCAAAGAAAATTCTATTTTGCTTTTCGCCTTGTGCAATATCTTCCAAGGAACGCGCGGCAACGGTGAGAGGCGCGCTTATTTTCCTCCCCAAGCTCTACCCGCGTCTTTTCCTTGTTTTTTTTATTTCGGCAAGCGTGTCAGGCCCTCGTTTCGCTTTCGTATTATCCCGGATACTACCGAGCTCTACTCCTCTTTCCTTTTTCTTTTCCGATATATGCCGTGGGATTGCTTGGAATTCTTGCTGAGATACGAAAAATTTAAAAAATTTCGTAATTGTATACCATACCCGCTCGGCAACAGTCTAACTTTTTCATTGCTAATCAGATTCTATTGTGTATTAGACAAGAATGTTTCTTTAATTAATCGACGTCAGTGAAATGTTTACGCAAAATAAAGTTGAATTTAAATTTTTGTTAAAAAGAACTATTGAATATAGTAGAAATGATGCTTGTATGCTCATAGTTCAACATAAATGGTATCCGAGTTTATGAAACCTTCAAAACTTCGAACTAATAAATATTAATTTTCTGAAGTAGCAGAATTTGTAGAAAATTGTTTTATCAAAAGTTATTTCCATGACTAACCGTATGAGTTTACGACTCTAGTCGTACAAAAACCAAATATTCGCAGTCATTTCGACAAACCGCTTTTCTCAGACCGTAATGCAAACAAAACTTTGTTTGCACGTGTTTTTATAAGCGTTTGTTAAACCATCTTTTGCCCACAAAATACCGCTTAAATATCCATCCCCTTACAGAACACATAATTCTTTATCTCAAACATCGCGTTCAAACAAAACATCTTTCGCACCTATTTTTTTCAACCACTTTTGCATTTGCTTAACCCGTCTTTACAGTTTGAGTGCCTCTTGCGCCTCCTACATAGGCAAGCGCACAACATTTACTTACGTTCTGTTTTACGTTTTCGACCTTTGGAGTTTGAGCACCTACGCAGACGTTAGATCTTTCTTATGCGTTTAAAAATCAGCCCTGGCGCCTGCAAATATTTGCTTGTTTGTGACCCGAAAAGTACACACGCATACAGCGTTCACTGTAGCCCTTCTATCGTTCTGTTTGCCAGTTGGAGATTCATACTCGTGCCATACAGCCTTCGTATTCGTTTTCTTTTCTACCCTTTGCGGTTGCTTGGGATTACTGCAAATTTAGCTCGATGGTTATGCTAACGCGGACCCTCGCTTGACGATTCGCTTGGGCTTGGCTACTTTTTAACAAGATTGGACCAATAATTAAAAAAATGTACATCGATGATAATTCATGTAAATCGTACAATGTTTCAATTCTTTTTTTTCATAATAAAAAGGTTTAAAATAAAGTAACAACAAACAGAAGTACTTATAACTATTTATCATACTTACACGTAGCAAGTATTTCAAAAGTTTAATATAGATGGTAGGTGAAAGTTTACGAGACCTTCAAAACTTTGGAACCAATAAATTTAAAGCCTCGGAGACGATAAAGTTTGCGGGGAAACTAGTTTTATCTAAAATTATTTATATATCTATTCGAATCAGTTTACAGAAAGCAAAAGCCGCTTATCGCGCCTACTCATCAAAACGTAGGTACGCCGCTCGCGTTTCCGCAAAGCTTATTATTTAAAAAGAAAAAAAATACAAAGATTCGTTTGAGCTAAGCTTTGAATTATCTCGCGTGCCGACTAAAAATACATTTCTCTTTCGAGCCTTACACATTCGCGAATAAAATCTCTCTCGCTGGCGCATCTGCTTTGGTTTTTTCGCCGGCAATTGTTTAACCCCGCACCTTTACCCTTTAGAGCCCAGAGCTTGCATTGTCACGCCGTGCAAAAGTCCCGTTTGCTTATGTGCTATTTGACGGCTTTATCTTGGCCTCTCGAGCACGCGCACGCCTGATGGCTCTGACTTCCTCTGCATAACGGAAAGTCGGTCTCTAGCGTGCGCAAATATTTGCTTGTCACAGAGCTGGAAAATATAAACCATATACCTCCCGTTTTCACCCTCGCCTACGGGATTCATACCCTCTCTCTTGAACTAAACAGCTGCACGTGTTTTCTTCTCGACAACCACTGTGGCGGCTTGGAATTGCTGTGAATTTTCCCTGTGCTCATCCGAGCGATTTGTATAAATATTGCGAGCTCTGACGCGATTCTATTTGACGAAAGGAATACTTGAATTTGGTAGTCTATTATTAGAGGGATACAAATGTAGTTTAAATTGAAAAAAAAAATCTTCCGCATATCGACGCTTTGCACTGGTCTTTTTTGCAATCACAAAAATACGACAAGAAAAGACAAGTCGTTGCAAGACTGGTCTGAAGAGGCTGGCTCTTTGACAAGTCTTGATGCGCAAGTCGCGTGCACGTCAACTGAGCAGCGAGCAAACTTGACGTCAACGGCGATGTGGCGTAGCAAGAGAACGAGCTCGGGTAGAGAGATGGCACAAGATGTTCGAGGGCTCCGGGCGAGAGAGACGCCAAGTGGAAGATGAGATTAAACTGCATCGCTAAAGCCTCCCTCCTTTCAACCAGTCAATATATCGTTCGAACGTCGAAATTTGCCTACCTAGCGACAATTGCCGGAACTGCTGCTGAGGATATGTTTTTAATTGCAAAAGAAAGTCCATTCGCCGTCGATTCAGCTCTCGACGATATTAAGACAAACTTTATATTCTCAAGGATTTGCCAACTTATGCCGGCAGATTGTGCACAAAGCAAGAGAGCATCTACGCGGAAGATTACGCGAGCTTGACGGAGGATGAGACCGAGAGCAAGACGAAATTCTGATTGAGAGCTAGGAACATAGAGAGAGGGTGAGAGTCGCCAACAGGAGAGAGGCTTTGTCGCGTAGTCGGAACGACGACACGGGCTTCTCTGCGCCGTCGCCCCCTTTGCTTAATTAATTAAGGATAATTACAATCTCGACAACTGCGGGGACGGGTCGACGCGCGCGCAGAGACGCGGGCACGCCGCCGGAACATTAATGCAGCCGCGCTGGTATATAGGATGCACATATATATCTCGTCAGCTTGTGGCGATGAGTGCAGTCTCTTGACGCTCTGTGCATCTTCTTGTTTATATTCGACAAGAGCCGGCTCGACGAGCAAAGCACGACAATGGTGACTTTGACGGATTTTTGGATCTGACGGCTTGCTGCGAGACTTGGGGCTTTTCGGTAGAATTTGGAAATCATCTTGACTAATTTTTAATGATGTTGAAAAAGCGTACGGTTGTGTTTTGGAGAAAGAAATATGAGTAGCTGGTGGAGACACAGTTATTGCGTTGAGAAAATTGTAGGGTTTAAGAAAGAAAAAAATGAGCTTGAGATATTTTTTGGGAATTGTAGCGAAATCATTAGAACATTGGATCAAGGATGTGAAATATGGAAATTATTGAACATGGTGTAGGTTTGATATTCATGACAGGTGTTTATTTGTGAAGAAACGAATACATTAGAACAATTTAATCGGTGTATAATTATTTTTCCACACTTTTTCACATTTTACGCCTTCATTAAGTGGTTTCAACATTTCATTACTGTTATTTAACGTATAGTTCTAGTAAAGCTTTGGAAAATATAGATAGTGAGAATTTTCAAATTGAAAAATAATGACCAAGTAAGTAATTATTGGGCCGGATATCTATAAAGGTAAGTCGATCAATCTGATTAATATTATGCGTTATGTTACTGTAGAATATAATAATGTGATTTTACTCACGGAAATAATCAAAGACTCGTCCAAAGAACAGATGTAAGAGGTAAACTTTACTTCGCTGTGTTGTAAAGTATTTAAAACAATATTTAATTCGTTTATAATGCTACGATTTACGGACGCAGTTAAATAATCGTTAATAACATTTGCCGAATTTTTGCTCTGAAAATGTAAAGACAAAAAATAAGGTAACAGTAATTGTAAATAAATTGAACAAAAGAAACGGCATCAGGGAGAGTACCTCTTTAATAGTTGCACTGACTAAGCGTGTAAACGCGACAAGCTCGATTGTGGAAAGAATAATCTCAATGAAAAGTTGAATGTATGTCATATCAAGATCATGTATAGCTTGCAGAAGAGTCGAGCCCAAAAAATAAAAATTTGACAGATTCATTATACAGTAATTTATGATGCAGTGAAATATTAAGCGAGAATAGAAGACCGATACATCGCGCGATATTTTTCGCGTCAACCTGTGCAATTCGAATAAAACAAATAAATTATTCAATTTCGATTTCTTTTCGTGTTTATGAAGGAACTGAAGATTCCGAGGTGATGTGTACTCTTCTAATGAAACCTTCAGCTGACTATTCAAAGTCTTGAAGATTTTTCTTAAAAAAGTTAAAGCAGTGACGTATTGCAATATAACTGTAGATCTTTCTAATTTTATGAGAACGAAAAAAATTTGTGTAAACGTCTTTATATTAGGAATCGGGTTGTAAAGCAGTCGGTACAACAGCAATGTACAATAGTACGTGATTATTAAAGCAACCGTTATCAAACTTTTAGCTTCGTTAAATTTCAAATGAATACTACGGTTGAATCGTCTCAACGTTCTCCTAGCTTTATTTATATCGCTAATAATAGCCGCGATTTTATTTTGATTAAAACAAAATTCCAATAAATAATTTGCCACCATGATAATAAGCATTGCGTCGAATATCAAGTACAATTTGTAAAAATAGACGAATTGCAAATAGAAAATTCCATACGATACGTAAGCAATTAACAAAATAATATTGTACGCTATTCCAATGTTCGAACGAGTAATTTTCCAATATCGAATGTTGTTGAAATTATTTTTCCCGGTGTCAGTTAAGCTCGCTGTTGACGCACCGACAATTTTAAAATAATAAAATAAGAGTTTGACCAAAAAATAATCTAAATTCGAAAGATTTTTAGTTAGATTTTTAATCTGATTTGTATTCATTTTCAAGTCATATGAGTTATTGTTTAAATAATTTGTTAAAGTTTATCTCCTTGTTGATTTGTAAAATTCTCTGCTTGCTTCTTCAAAGTTCAACTCAATACTGAAGAACTTTGAATTTTCTTTTCATGTTTGTGCCGAACGCTTGTTTTACTTATTCATAGTTAAAGTGCAACAATTTTGTAAAATTACGAACTGACAGCTTTCTAAATTAATACCAAACTGTAACGCTCGGTAAAATGTAAAGCTAGAAGTATACGAAAATAAAGGAGAAATTCTCCAAATTGTTTCGACGATATTCTTTCGCTGTTTTCGATAATTTATGAAAAAAATTCACAACGTCGAAATAGCACCAGGCGTAAATTGCGCGGAAAAATAATGATTTAAACGTAAATAATTCGAAGAGCTTAAATAATTACGTTCAATTTTCAAAACCAAACCGTATTATTATCCTCCGAAAGTAGCACAGAAAAACACTTCCCTTCAAGACGTCATACTACACGCAATTACGAGTTGCTACCGGAAAATACGATATTTCGCTTACCAGTCACTTTATTATTGACCACAGTCTACTAGCGGGAACTGGCAGCATCGCCATAAGCTCTTAGCTCCCGCTTGTGGATTACAGTCGAGCCAACTTGTCATTTTATTATTGACCGAGTCTACAGTCAATCGTAGTTAATCAAAATACCAAGCGCCCACGAAGCCCTGGAATAAACACATTCCGTTATTACGTCCAGTGTATACCCCTCGCGTTGTTCCAAGCGTACACAGACTTTCAAGATGAAATTCTCGCCAGGTATTGCGCTCTAGAGACGATTGAAATTATCTGCCGCGCTATATACACGCGCCACGTTCTCTCTTAGCTTCATTGTGATTAATCATAGACGCTGCGACTACGCGCGCCGGGATCAAAAGCAATTTTGGATAATGGCCTGGTTAATAATTTCAATTTGGGCTTAAGTGTCGTAATATGTAATACGACGCATTCGCGCATTTATAATTACATTTGCATGGAAATATGTATATTAGGCATCTACCGAGTTTTAGATTTAAAATAAATGGAATATTTTAACCTTATGGTAAATATCCCTTGGATTTTTGTCCGGGTGATAAAGGTCAAACAGGTCAATGATCAGTGAATTAAACTATCGAATTTGTATTTATTATCGCCCACGTTTACCCGCAAGCTGCAGGAGAAACTTGCAATTACGACAAAAGCCATTCGATGTATACCTGATGGGATCGATACGCGAGCAGTCCTCGAGAGCACGTAACACAGATCGCGCGCTCTTCTGACGGTACACGCGCATATTGCCTGGGCAGGGTTTCAAGTTCCTCCACCATCTTCGTGTATTAAATATAGCTGCTGCACCAAAGATGGATAGCCGAACAGCAGCATCTCTTCGATTAATTGCATCGCTAATTACCGGCTCTTCTCAACATCCCAAGAGACATCTCGTTCAGTCACTCTGCCCAGTCTTGTTATTCAATCTAACCGGGCCAACGCGAACCCGTCACTCTTGCGAATTTACGCGTATCAAAGTGCATTGTGTTGTTATTGACCAGCTGAAAACGTTGATTTATCGCCTTCTTTTCCAAAAGCTCCAGTTTTCCCGTGCTTTTTATTTCCAAATAAAATACGAGAGAGCTCTCTTGGTGGGTTTTTACTCCCCCGGCGGGCAAGATCACTGCTGTATACGGGGGGGGGGGAGCGATTGGGTATAGAGCGCGTGTCGGCCCGACCACAGGATTGATGGATCGGTCGTTCTTTCAACGACGTCTGTCCCCGACTCTCGGCATATGAATGCTTTTTTCTCGAAATTTCCGGTCTCACTCGGACGCTCTCTCTCGCTCTCTCACTTTGTGCGGGATACTGCGGCTGAATTTCCCGCGACAACGGGCAAGCGTAAACGCTCGCTTCGGCCGTTTCGCAATTTCCGGACTGCCGGTACATAACCGACTAGCTGAAACTCTTAGTGTGAGCAGGAGTTTTGGCGTCGAACAGTCGCGGCGATTAATTTCGCTTGATATATCAACGTTATAACGTTCTCTGTGTTAGCTTACCTTCTGTACAGGCTATGGAGCCTGCAATCGTTAATTCGACCTTAAGCTGTCTACGCGGAAAAGTATACATCATCAACGACATCGTTGCAGAACTCAAAGGGCTGAAGCTGATTCCCTTGTGACAGCCACTCGACATCGTTGCCACAGAGCGCATCGTCAGTCGCAGAGAGAGAATGCTTTGCTTTGTATCCGCACGAAATACCCCGGATTTGAGCTGTTCTATTCGGATTATATAGTTTCAGGATGGGATTGGTACTATGGGGAAGGCGATTTCACTCGTTTGGAAAATCCGAGAACTGAGTATACACGTGTAAGATCCCCATGGATATCGTATCGTTCATTGCTTTGCGATAAACCGATTGATATGAGCAACTAGATCGAATGGAGCATGCTTGGGACGAACAGGGAAATTGGAATTACAGCTGGAAATGGAACTGCTCGTACAGGTTTTTTTTAAATAATCTCGTAATGGAGATTTTGCAAAAAAGAATCAATAAGATCGATAAGGTCGATTATTCGTAAAACAAGCACGAAACAAAAAGAAACTATGAATCCTTTAATTTTTCGCTTCGTCAAAGATTAATTGGTGCCGAGGGCGGAACGTTTGTTCAAACAAACTTTCAGCCACGGCGCTCTCGCGTCACCGGCAGTAGTCCGGCTCGAATGCAAATTGGATCGTAAGCGTACGAGGGCGTTAAATGGGAAAAGAAAATCGTTTTCTTTCGCGCTCTCTTTCTTTCTCTTCTTAATCGTTCTCTTTCGACACAGTCAGCCCCCAACCCCCTTTTTTGTTCCTTGTGCTTTTTTCACACTCTTAATCGAATTTTCCCCTAGTCAGCATTTTCGTTAGAATTTTCACTCTTCTCTATAGCAATTTGGCTTAATTGATGTCAACCTGCGTCGTTTGTCTAGTCTTTATCGCACAACAGCTGAATACGAGTAAAATAATTACAACGTTTTTTTTTTCATCTGTATAGGTTCGAGTATTTTTCAATTAAAAAAAAAAAAACAAGAATTTATTTACAAAAAGTATATGTATACCAGAGTTTGAACGTAACAAAGGCCATTACTTCCGCGAACCGAGCATTGTCATTCGTGGATTGCGCCCATGCGTGATTTCATTTCGAACGATCGAGCCCTGTTCTCGCGTTGATAGCCGAAGGGCGGAGGCTGCGTTAGAACCCGCTGACGCATTTATACTCAATGCTAACGCGTTACCGGGAACACTGGTAATTATATCGCGAGACTGACGACGCTTGTAACGCTCGACTAATCATCAGTTCGTACGTTGATCGATTTCTTTCACTTTTTTTCCATGTCTTACCAATTTACTGTCAAATTCCAACTGTCGACAACCAACAGTGCATTCAATGTTTCACATACCACTTTTCCCATATTTACCAAAGTTCTCTATACGAATAACCCACAGTTGAATCGATAACATTCTTCTTCCTCTTCGAAACGACGTAAAATCCAAACAGCAAGTTATCGGAATAAAAAAAAAACAGAAGGAGGATAAATAAAAGAAAAGCCCAGGGCATAATTTGAAAAAGTCCCTCCGCTTCCACGAGCTCTCCTCCTTTCGCGCTTTTGTGTTTATCATTTTCCAGAGCGGTTGCGGAGATCCGGCAGTAGCGCGCAGGCGGCATCGCCGCAGGGACGCGGGTCCGCAGACATTCGCTCGTATAACCCGCAGCCGACGACGAGAGCTAGCTGGGGAGGGCCGGGGCGCCTCGTGAATCATACTCAGCTGTTTACGGCGGCGGCGTGTGTGCGTGTGTGCGATGGTGCGCGCGACTAGAAAATTTACTGTCCTTCCGCGGCTCTAAATCAATGTGCCCACACGGCCCCTCTCACGTGCTGTATGACCTCCCTCCCTTCTCCCCTCGAGCAGCCGACGCGTTGCCCTGAAAGAATAAAGAGCGCAGCCACACATCTATCTCATCCTCATCTTTTTTTCCCGCGTCCATCCTGAGTTCTGGTCGCGTAATAATTAACATTATGGCCGCGGCGCGACAAAAAGCCCGGATTTCCGGCGGCTGATGCCCTTTTTTTTGCAACTCCCCGCGTGTCTCGTTGGCGCGCGGGCTAATTCGCCGGAGTGAAAATTAATATGCCGCTGTCTCGCGTCAGGGACGTCGGCAACATTTTCATGCCACGCGCGAAAAGGACGAACGCGAGCCCGGGTTAACGAGCTTTCACCCCCCACCCTCACGTGGCTGACGGAAGTTCATGCCCTACAGCTGACAAGTCTCTCTCTCGAGAGGGAGCTCGAGCTTTAACAGCAGAATATATCGGAACTGACCACGAGCTCAAAGAGATCGCGCGTATGTATCTGCGAGATTGCACGATTTGAGGCTCGCGCACGCGTGAAAGCCGAATTTGCCGTAGCCCGAGAGCATTGGCCAGCTAAAGGGCGGGATCTCTGTAAAGCCGCGGGGCTTTCACCCTGCAGTGCGGACAGGCTTGCGAGAGAGAGGGAGAGAGGCCAACACTTGCCGAGACGGAGTTTGGAGTCCTTCAAACGAACTGCCTTTTCCCCCAGTGCTTAGCTGCTTACTCAAATACGGGATGTCGGGGATGCTGGACTTGCCGAGTGAGTAAGGTTCGTGGGACTACTGCGGGGCACGAGTGTCTGTTTTGCCGCAGCTTTTAGGCGCTGTGGCTTTATTTTCAAGTCCGCCGGGCTTTTCGTGCGTCGACGGATCTTATATGCTTCTGCGGGTGGGCTTTGAGTTTTGAGCTTGCGCTGGAGTTTTGTTCGAGCGATGATTATACGTGCAAGAGGTCAACGAATTGGGGCTCACATCTTTTGGATTTTATAGAATTATTCAGGGATTATCAAATATCATTTGCGTTGTAAATTATATAGAATGAAAAGCTCAAATTGACATTTTTATAACGTAATATGTCATATTTCCGTAATTTATAATAAACAAACAAAATCTATCAATTACCATTAATCTTTTGAAGTACAGAAAAAAGGAAAGAAGTTTAATTGCACTTGGGATTAAAAGTTTGCATACGTGCATACCCATCTCTCTCTCTCTCTCTCTCTCTCTCTCTCTCTCTCTCTCTCTCTCTGCTCGGTTATTAAATTTACAAAACTTTTAGTTCTTCATTAAATGTCAGCTCAAGATTATTAATTTCTTACTAGAATTTCAAATTGCTAATTTGCCAGCAAGAACAAAGAATATACTTTAAGAGTGTTAAAAATATTTTTTACTTTAGAAGATAGCAAGTGAAAAAGCTTTAATTGAAGCTCTTTTAATGAACTACTTAAAAAGTAAGAACACTTTTCAGCTTTACCTCTTATTATTACTGCTTTATATTCCCGAACAATTTTTAATATATTTATGTATACACGTGTGTATATATACCTTTCTCACTTACAACAAATGAAACGGTGTACGAAAATTTTTAATGTTGAATTAGTGGATTAGTTTATATCAATATAAACACAAATTCTATCAAGTAAATACCGTAAACAAGTCTGAATTAAAACAAACTCACTTTAGCGATTCTCCGAATGACGTGACGTACAGCTCATGCCGGAGGAAAAGGGAGGGGAGGGGGGGAGTTCGAACGAAAACGCGAAGTTTCAGCAATTTCACACTTTGGCAGTCACGGCGTGAGACGCGCGCGTAAACTCTTCCCGCGGGTATCGAGCAAAAAAAGGCCAAGCGACACGCCGGCGAGACTCAAGAGAGGCAGAGAGCTTGCGGCGAAAAATAAAGGCGAGCGCAAGCTTTGAAAGCTCCGCCGTGGATGGGCTGTCATACAGGCCGCCCCCTCCCCTTCCTACCAACTGCGGGCGCTCTTTGAATAAAGTTCGTAAGAATGGGGGCGGCAGGCGGTGAGAGGGGGGATTTCGCTTGACGCGCATCTTCGTCGCGTTGGAGGCGAAATGAACTAGACGCTGTCAGGCCGGGCCCGTGTGTCCGCCCTCGTTTTTGCCAGAACACGGCCGTGTCTCTGCCAGCCTGTCTGTCTTTCGCTGTCGAGAGAGCTCCGATCGAACTGCCGGCGCTTCGCTGTACCAAATACACGTCCCCCCCCCTTCCCACGTTCGCCTGTGTGTCGTTGACGTCTTATTGAAATATTTAATTTTGGCGAGCGCGCATACGCTGAACTTATTGCTTCTCCAGGATTTATCCGCGGGAGGGAGACGCTTTGGTCTCGACGCAGATAGACAGGACTACCTTTTTTGTATTTTTCCGGTTTTATTGTTTGGAGGATGAAAAGAAAAATTTATTTGATGAAGGTTCTTTCAAATGCAAAAAATAAAAAAAGAGATAGAGTATTGTCTAGCGTATTTTATCAAAAGAATAGAATATTATTTTACCCCCACTATATAGATTAAACCAGTGTATATTATCTGAATAATAACTAAGTTGCATGTATACAATCGAAAAGACTTGTAAATCAACTTTCTAAAATTATCGGTCTGTTCCAACAACTCGTATCTCTCGTATTAGTGAAATAATAAACAATTACAACTTTCGGACTGCATCACAGTTTCCATCCTGCAGTAGCAAACGCTATGTGTAATCCATGCATACATTCTAAGCTTTTCTATTAAAACCTCCAAGCTGCATTAGAATTCATACAGCCCGCTAGAGCAAGCAGAATCATGCATCCGATTCTTCGCGTCATCGCGCTCGAATAATTACGCGCAGCAGGACACACGCGAGTCATGCGAGCAACTACCTTAAACTACGCCTTATACAATACATCTCGATTCGCAGTTCTCGGAAACTCCAGTAGCCTCGCTCTAGCAGCAGCGTCATCCGAGTCTCTCGTATTATTATAACTCATATCCGTCCGAGCGTTTTAAGCGAATCACACATTGTGCCCGGGCGAGAAAAGTCGACGCGCTCGCGAGTGGAAAGTAAATAGAAACTTCATTAGGACCAGTGCGCCAAATGGAAGACCAGGCCCGAGAGCAAGTTTGCCGCGGGATAAATGCCGTTTGATTTGGTTGGTATAACAGCCAAGTCAAAGTCGGCGCCGAGTTCGCTCGCGACGACGTTGGAGCCCTGTCGAGTGCGCGAATACATGCTCGAGCGAACGCTAGACTGCCATTACGCCCCCCCCCTTCTACGTCTGTCTTGAAGCGCCAGCGATTCTGTAATGCCAAGATGACGTATATCCGATCGAATATCTGTGTCTGAGCATCTATGAGGAAATTCGTATTTTAGGTTTGAGTAGTTTTTTCAAACGATTTCTTTTTTAATTGAACTTCTGCCTTTGTTAAGGGATATTGTCTCGAGCGCTTGAAAGTTGGGTAACTCAAAATTTACATCGCACGTCTAAGTGGTTTTAGAAATCATTTTAAATATAATTTTTAAAAAATGATGTAGAAAATTATTTTATCTTAAATTAGTTTCGACGCACCTGCGATTTGGAAATTTTAAATTTGACGAGAAACATTAATGGTCTGTACAAACGGCACAATTACGTCCAAAGTGACTCCAAAATTTAATACGGGAAAACGGACGGAAGACTCTTGACGTTAGGAAAAGAATTTTTAATTTTGAGTTGATTAACGTCCGGCTAATGTACAAAGTATATTTACCGCTATTCAAAAATCGAACGGAAATTCAAACATAATTATTACATTAAATATTTCCAAGACCAACATAATATCGTACCTGCAGCCTGTATAAACCTTTTGACTTTACACTGCGCTGTACACTCATAAATTCAATATTTAACCAGGGGGGGGGCGGGCAAAAATTTTCGCGCAATATCGCGCGGTAAAGAAGAAATTTTTGAATTTTTCAACGGCGCGTCAAGGGAGAGTAGGAGGAGAAAAACGATTTTCCGCCGGGAAATTTCAGGTGGCAGGGTAAAATAAGCATTGAAATAGCTACTTAAAGCACGACCCCTATACGCCGGATCGAAGGCAAATGATCGGAGCTTAATACTCGGGTTTATACAACGTCAGCGGTGACGTTATAAGGCGGCAAAACGCCATCGGCTATGCGAAGGAAGCTCGGGTTATTAAGCCGGGCGCGCGCTTATGGCGCGAACACGGGGAGAGTCGAATTGGGCGTTGGGTTATGAAGAGGGTTATTGCCGACGTCGCAGGCGTGCGTCGCGATTTCTATTTCGCTCTGCGGGATTATTTGTCGCGCACGCGCGGATTTGCCCGTAGCCGGATCAGAAACCAGGGAGGAAGGGGATATACGACACACCGGATGTTCTCCCGATCGAAATAAATTGTCAAGGATTTCGCGGTAGTGCGTTGGGTTAAAAAGCCGAGGAGGCGTAATCTTTGAGCTAACCTTGTCATATTACCCGTTACATTTGGAATTATCCGGCTAATGCTTGATGGAGTCGCGCTGCCGAAGCGCGTATACGTACGCTTCCCTCGTCCCTGCAGTAAATCGAAAGTTAACATTACAGGAAATCGAGAAATAATAAAAATAGCTTATTTTTCTCGAAGCGAAAATCTTTACCCTACAAGCTGTTATTGTCGTTTGGCTGACGGACTTGCTCCGGGCGAATCGCGGCAGCAATATTGCAACTGGCCTTCTAAACAACGCTCTACTCCCAAGAGCGTGTCGCATGAATTAAACCTCTTCGCAAAAAGGGGAGAGAACGCCAGAGGCTGCGGGAAAACCAGTACGGACAAGAGCGAGAGGCGGGGAAATGCATAAAAACCGCGAGGCTTGATTTACGACGTTCGGCCACGAATATTAATTTAAAAGTTCTCGGCCGCACGCCTATCGGTCTGCTCGTCTCTATTTCCATCTCTCTCTTTTACTCCCTTTCTCCCATCGCACTGTGACCTGCGTGAGTTGCGAGTGTTCCTTTTTTTTTCATCCCCCCCCCCCCGGAGCTTTTGCATAATTGAACGTTATCTTTTGTCGGAGATATATCTCGAAGTCGGGGTGCACTTTCGTTGAACCGGAGGGGGAAAAACGTTGTTTTGTAGCGCGACCAGTTTGCTTATCGATCGCTACCCCTGTCGTCCCGGCCAAATTGCTGGGATGCGCTTACTTATGCGCAACAAGTACAGGTTCGTATTTAAATCGACGAGATGGCTTAAAGAAAATAATAAGCGCAATGATTATTTGTTTCATGGGGATAGAGTGGATTGTGATATTGTTGGGAGACTTTGCGTTGTTTGATGAGTTGTTTACTTTTTTTTTCTATCGGTGTTTGGGTCGGATCAATATTTGCTATTGGAGTAGCTCTTTTGGAGTAATTCGTTAGAATTGCTGATGTGCGTTGATTGAAACGTAGAGTCTTTCAAAGCAGAAATTATGCTTGAACATTTTTAATTATACGTGAAAATATGGGTTTCAAATTAACATTTTCAAATTACCGTTACAATATTTGATGAAAAATTCATTAGCCATTTAACATTATTTTCAGACATTTTAGAATTTAATTAAAGCGCCTCGTTAATTGGTTGGAATGGTTAAATGATAATATTTAATATTTTACCTTTGATAAAAAAAATATTCTATGTATGAATACTGAATTAATTATAAAATTGTTGATACTCGATATTGAACCTGATTGAATTATTGATTATTATCAGGGTAAGCTTGAGTAAATACAGGCATGGCTGTTAAATGTACATGCCAGCTATCAGATAGGTAAACATAATGCTGCGCATCTCAAGTTAGACTGTAAACTGTACGAATTGATTATTATAAATTGAGTCAAAGTTAGGCATATTGATTTGACACGTTGGAATCGTTGAAACGTTAATGATCTAAATAGTGTGTTCTAAAATTTTTTGCTGATTTTTTAAGCAAAAAATCATGTTGTATGATAATGTAGCACTGTAGTTTATTTATTTTTGTGGATGACAATATAAAGGACAAGCTTGAATAATATATCGATGCATCATCGTATTGGATAAATACAGGATACCGTGTGTTTTATTCATAATCTTAATTTGAGTTTATGTAAACCCAAATAAAGGACATTATTTTCGAGCGAACGAATGTCAAATGAATAAATGATTTTTAAATTTACATTTTGTCTTTTAATGTGTCAAAAATTGTTTGTGCAAAAGGCGTATATTTAAATATTAAAATTATAATGCAAAACAATAGCCAGATTATCGGTCGAATTTTGTACGAAAATAACTTTTAAACAATCGCGAATTCGTTTTGTTGGGTGCGTCACCGGTAGTCATCAATTTTGTCAAAAATAAATCAACAATACACAGCCAGCCCGAATGACTCAAAGTAAAAGTAGGCCAGGATGGAAAAAAATTTCGTCAAATCGAGCACCCCGGTAACCGGGCGTAAAAAGCCGAAAGCGCAGTAAGAGTCGCAGTTGCCGCAAGCGCGTGTGTCCCAAAAGAAAATCGATTTGCTCTCTGGAAGCCCCCCTACCCTCCACCCCACCTTCATCGACTTCAATTTCGCGGCGGTGCCTCGCAGTTTTCTCGGGATAGAAAGAGAGAGAGGGAAAGAGAGATAGGAAACGAAACGCCACTGCGGAGAGAAAAAGACGGTCTTCAGCAATGGTACAGGAGTAGCAGGGGAAAAAGAAAGCCGCACACGACAGCGTTGGCGCCGGAAATTCCTCGCCCCGGCACGACCAGTAAGATCTTCTCGTGTGCGGGTGGAGGGAAGTAAGAATTCCTTTTTGACGTGGCATTAGACACGCGTATAACTGCGCCGGAGAATTTCTCTTGCCGAGAACGCGCGCTGAAGATTCGGCGTTATAGGTTCGCGTTGATACGCCGGCCGGAAGTCGTGAAAGAAGCGTTGATGGAAAGGGGGGGTGGTAGAAGCGGTTAAAGATCGGAAGCCCGTGTGTTCCGTCAAGGGTATAAAATCGCTAAAGGAAATGCGCGCTCGACCGAGAGCGTCTCTTGATCTCTCTCTTTCTCTCTCTCTCGGTGCTTTTATGTATCGCTGCCTTTTCTCGCCACTGTGTACCAAGCTCACTTTCGCTCTCTCTCTCTCTCTCTCACTCTCGAGTATTGAGATGATAATAGCCAAACGCTTGACCATCGCGATATCGAGCTTATACGGCTCCGAGCTTCGGATTTAGACCCGGATGTAGTCTTAGACGATATCGCGGACTCGCTTTTATAGTAGACGTTTCCCGATTTACAACCTCCCCTATCGCAACCTTTATAAAAAGAGGAAGGGCTTTACGACGACTCCGGCGAACATTTCCATAGCATCCGGAAGACAAAGCTCTGTGGATCGACCCCGTGAAAACGTCGTTCTGGAAAGCGAAAAAAAAAGATCGCTGCCCTGGTGTTTGCATGATGAACAGCGGAGTAGATCAGGTTGTCGCGTATAATGACAACCACGGCGCTCTGCGTCCCGAAAACGCGGCCCCGCAAGACGTTGATTTGTCGAGAGCGCCCGACGACTGACTTGCAAATCCCCATCGCATTGGAAATGCGCGCGGGACTCGGCGTTAATGCCTGCTCGCCCGCTAAACAATGAGAGCGTTTGTCGAAAATTCAAATTCGACCCCCTTCCAACCTCTCCCCGACAGCCCTTCCTCTCTCTCTCACCTTTGAGAAGGCGCTAACGATGCCGGGGTCTTTTATATATCCCAGGGGAGCTTTGCTTGATAGACGGAGCTTGCAAAGGTGGGCTTCCCGTCAAAATCGCCCGCTTTATTGTTCGCCCAAGCTCCCGGGGAATATTATTTTTCTCCCGCTTATAAAATAGCACGGCTCCATTCGATGGAGCGTTATGGGTCTTGGGAAAAAATTTACATTCGAATCGCGAAAGCTTAAATTGCTTTAATGGGTAGACGGTTAATGCCCATCACGTCCCTACACCCTTAATCGACGCAAATGTTTTTTTCAACAATTTAACGAGTCTGTCGGTAATTCGAGGAATGTTTTAAAGTCGCGACGAAAGTCTTATTCTCGATAGCCGAAAGAGAGAGAGAGAGAGGGTACCCAGTTTTAAAAATAATCCCGGGCAAGTCGTATATTCGCTTAATGACCTCTTTATCGTTACGCGCAAGCGCACAAATGCCAGCCGTAAATTCCAGCCTCGAGAATTATTCGAACTTCAAAGCCGAATTCGTCGCCGGCTGTATGCATGTATATACAGATATACGTCTATAGCTGTATCCGGATGAAATTACCGTAACCCTAACGAGGTCGCAATAAAATGTTCGACAAGCCGAGATTCGAGGGGGTCGGGGGTAAGGCAGAAAATTCCTCAACGCGTTATTTACCGTCTACAGCCCGCTGCTGAATAAGAAAGCCGCAGCCGAGGATATTGACCGGCAGTATTTCGTAGGGATGAAGCCCGATAAATAAGCCGGGCAATGAATGTACAGCCCTTGAGTTTCGCTTTCCTTAGCCCTCTCCTCTCGTCGCGCAGATTTTTCTCTCTTGCCGAGAGCGTCTTCGTGAAAAGACGGGGCTCGTTAAGGGGAGCTTTTCAGAGGCCAGGCGACTCGCTCTCCCAGCGAGATTTCTTTCCCCCGGAAAAATGTGCCGAGGTATACGGATCGCCGTACATATATACGGCTGTCTGTGCGTCCAGGGGAGGGGGAGGCCGTACGCTAAGTCGAATGTATTATGTGGCCTCTTCGCTCGCTGTCACTTTTATTTCCCTCTTATCTTTTGCTCGGTCTTCTTTTCCTCGCGTCATATTTTCAGATTTTTTTCTTTCCGCCTTTCAAGCTGAAGAAAGCGAGACGAGTCTCTGCCAGCTGTGCCGTCGTTGTGGAGATTTAATTGTTTGATCGTACGAACAATTGTTATATCTGTGCAACAGCTTTTCATTCGTATTTCTCCGTATAACAATTTAAAGATCGTAGGAAAAGTAAAAAATTTATTCCAAACGACTATTCCGTTCGGTATCAGCGAACGTCAAAACAAGATAAAAAGGTACACCGTGAAATAGAGCGGAGAACAAAACCAACGACAGTAAAGCCCCAGGCAAATCGATGTTCTCTCCAGTAACACGTCTCCTTCAGGAAAATGGATACGACGCGCGATTAATCGATCTCCAACAGCCATCTTCTGATTAATTTCCCACGCTAATCAGACATCATTTCTATCATTAAGAAGACCCCATAGCGCGTAAAACAATGGTAGAAACAAGTAGCGCGACAAAAATAATGTCCCTGCATAAAATAGTTGTAGAAGCCGGGAGGTCGAGGGTGGGGGGGGGGGGAAGGAGGAGAAGAATAAAATCGCTGCGTATTAATCATCGAGGTAACCGGTTCTCGGAGTGTTAGCCGCAGCTTGGCGGAGCTTTTTACGCTGCGGGCTTGCGGCGTTGAGCGCGCGCGCGCGGCTCTTTTTTCACGAGCTCACCGCGGCGCCGGCAGCTAATGCGCATCCCGGGTGCATTAACCCCGCGAACTATGGTCGCGCGCGGGCCCGCAAAGATGCGCGCGGATTTACAAGCGGCCGCTCCGTCGTGGTATGGGCGACGTCGGGGGGGCCATTAGCGCTACGACGTCCTCCTCCTCCGGCTGCCGCTTTCCTTTTACTGTCTTTTTCTCGCCGAGCTTGCGCTCCCCTGACTCGATTATTTTGCCAGCTTTCTCTCTCTTTCTGGCTAGTGGATTCCACTGCTGGAATTCCCCTTGGCCTCCCCTGTGGCTCGAGAGCACGACTCTGGCTCTCGGTGTGTCTCTGGTGCAGACTTGCTAGTGGCGATGGTAATACTTAGGATTCGTTGCTCTTTCTTTCTTTTTCTTTTTTTTTCATCCGCGCAATGGGTATTGTCGTGATAATGAATCCCTTTTGTTTTCGAGGGATGCCATTTTTTTGCTCTACTTTTTGTTTGTAAAAACAATATGCACTGCATTTTTTATCCAATGTTACACGGATAATTAATTATTCGACGTGTACAAGGGATATTTTACGAAATTCAATCACACGGTTTTTTTAATAAATAAAATATGTTTAAAGCTCGGCACATTAATAACTGGATTTTACCATTCGAGTGGCGCAGCGATAAGTGGCACGAGGACGGTGGGTAATGGAGGCACGTCGCTGGCCGGAAATTACTTTCGTCATAAATGTCATAAGAGTGATAAATATTGCCGGAGACTTATGGATTGACACATTTGATAAAACTTAATACGGAAACCGTCTTACTTCCTAGGATAATTCAAACTGGCTTGAAAAACGATTAGATTCCTTCTATCTCCTTTTACGTATACGAGAGATAAAACTTGAAAATGTTACTACTCCTGTTTATTGCCTAATGCATCCAACTTTCAAGTTTCTTTTCGTATTTTTCAAAGTTTCGTACAAATTAAACGAACGCAAAATTAACGTTCTCCACCAAAATCCGACGAAAAGGAATGAAAACAATTTTAATTCAAGCAACGAATTTACCGATTGAGTAAAAGACGGCCAGCTATGCATTAGAAAATTAAACGTTTTAGCGAAGCAATTTACGAATTCCAAATAAAACCGCAGGCGAAATCCTCTCTCGGTTTAATCACACCGAAAAATCAGAGCCGAAAATTCACGCTCGCCGGAAAACAAGATGCTGCCGAGCGCGCAACAATCATCCATAATTTGCATCCAAGCCGTGAAAATGCTTCGCGGAGAAAACCGCGATTTTGGAAAAAAAACTGGTTTCTCCGTCGGACCTTAATTGTGCGATATATCGCCAAGATAAGTTTGTTTGTTCGACTCTTACTTGTAGCCGCAAGCTTTCAGTTGAGCTAAAGTGTTAAAGCTGCGGCTTGGTTTCTTTTAGGCCGTTAAAGGTGCCGGAGAGAATGTTTTTCCAAGCGTGATCGTTAAGGTGAATGTTTGGATTTTGATCAAAAGGAAAAAAGCACAACCTTGTTCTTGCAGTTTTGCAGGAGAAAACAGGTCGTGTGCCAGCCGATTGCACGTGGATTGTTCGCGTCGAGTTTGCCCTAGCGATTCTTTTAATTTACGTTTTGCATCGGACGTTTTAATTTGAACGAAATGAAAAATAAAGAAAGAGCAAATGAGTGATAAATTAATTTGGCCTCTTTAGTCTTGGATTTTTAAAAGCAAAGCAGAGAGAGAGCAAAAAAAATGCAGCGTGTTTATATTGATTACTTGCCTTTGTCTTGATTGTACTTTATCATAATAAAAGAGAAGCAGTACACGCTTTTGCTTTCAGGCTAAGTTCGGGCCAAGGGATTTTTCTGACGCGACTGAGGAAAAATCCCGGTAATCCAGCAGCGAATTTCGGGTAATTAAATTTTCTTTATGGCAAATTAACCAACTTTTTAGCTCTTTTTCCTTTTTTTTATTGCACCTGCGAAACGTAGATTAGCTCGAAACTGCAGGGCTGCTGTTAAGCGATGCAACTGATTAAAACAGAAAAGTTTCAAGGCTCTCAGCCCAAGTTTTTCAACGGCGTTAACATTTTATCACGATTACATTATAACCAATTGCCAAACAATTGCTCTAAATTCATTTCCAAATACAACCCTAATAATCTGCTGGCGAAAATTCCAAAGAGTAATAACCCGACAGGCGTATTCAAAATTATGAGCCATTCCAGACAGCTAAGCTCGATCAATCGATCGAGCGAGCCCGTCGTAATTTCGAAAACGTCAGGAGCACATCGCATCAATCGGCCGTGGCGTTGGTATCAGCGCGTTAAACAACGTGTCGCGTTTATTCGGATAGCGTATAGGGCCGCGGTTGTCGACCGCTGTCAGCCTCCCAGCGCTCATTAATTAGTTAGCTGTCATTTATAAATCAGCGTATCCCCCGCCACCGGGCTAATTCATAATTACGCATCGACTGGCCGCTACTGTAACCTCAACCAGCCAACTGGAAAAACGCCCGGACGCTGTATGCAACGTCAGCAAGCTCGGCTCTCGCGCTATACTGCTGCTTTTGACAATATTCCCTTTTGTTACTTTCCCCCTTATTGCCCTTGCGCCCGTTTAATTCATTATACTCGTGACAGCCTGATGACTTTTCTCGAACGCGTATTTCAATTTCGTCATTTCGCGAGATTGGAGAGGACAGTGCCAAGAGCTGGACTCTCTTTTTTATTTTTTATTTCTGTCGGGTAATATTTATCGAACGAACAAAATTATCAATCCCAAGCTTTTTTTTAAAAGAAAAGTTTTCCGGCTTATCAGGAATAATAATAGTAACAAAGACTGACGGGAAAATTAAAAACAGGAAGAAAGACGAGATCGGAAATAGATTTCCGTATACCGAGAAAGAGAGATGGCAAACAATGGTGGCCGGCTGACAAGGAAGGCTTGACGCGATTTATTATGTCGGCAGACGCACAGCCGGTGCACATTTATAACGGCCGCTTTGGCGCGCGTCACGGGCTTGCGGGGATGGCGATAGAGCGGCCACACGGGCGAGAAATCAAGAAACGCCATTGTCAAGGCTTGATCCCTCTGCCGCTCTTCCTCTCTCTTTCTCTCGAGTACCCAGCTAGCCTGTCTGCGGCTTACGCGCCCTCCAAGCTACGTGACTGGCTGGCCCAATGCTTGATCATACAGCTCTGCTTAGACTCGTCAACGCTTCTATATAGCGTAATGTTCTCGAGAGGTTTTTGGCCTCGCCTCCTTTTTTTCTGTCTGCCTTTTTACCGTCCAGCTGCTTTTGTATTTTCGCGATGTCGTTGACCAGAGAGTGTATGGACGTTTTTTTTTATTAGGCTGTCGTCGAGCTTTTTTAGGGGAAGGGGGATGGGTGGGGAAGAAAAAGTGAGAAAAGCTCGGGTGGGTTTTGTAATTTTTTATACGCTCGCCAGGCTACGGTACATATTGGTTTAAAGTGGTTACATGTCGTTAGCTCGGATAATTGATTCGATTAAACTTCCATTTTCGAGCGTTTTTTAACGTCGCCTCTCGTGCATAGTAGCCCTATACTCTTTTTTATTGTTTCAGATGACAGTTGGCTTGCGACTAACACAAAAAAAAAACGCGGAATTTCTCTTTTGTTCTCGTCGCTGAAATTGTAATTTAATTGGCCGAGCGATAAAATTGGAAATTTAATAAATTAACTAATAAATACTGCTAATGTAATTGCAATTCCATTGTATCGAATGCTTTGAAATATTAAATGAACGCGCGAAATAAAATAAAAATCCCCTTCCAAGAGCTTTTAACAATTCGATTGAAGTACGGCAATTTAAATTTTATATTTTCCTCGGTCGAAAGCTTTTTCCCCAAGTTTAAACGAGCTTTTCTGCTTTGCGCGTCTAAATTTTTATGAAAAACAGATCAGGCTCGATAGCATATTACCCTCGTACACCCTGAAATAGCGTGAAAGCTCCGGGAGTCATCCGCTACGCGTGATCCTTGGCGTTGAAATAACAGGTCAACAAGGAGCGGCCAAGAAGGCCACTGGATCGAATGTTATTCCATAGAGAGATGGGCGCCTCTGGCTACACCTTGAGTCACCCATTGTTCCGTATCAAGGCGGCACTTCCGGCTTTCCCCGGATACAAGCCCGAGGGTCAGTCGCGCGTACCCACTCCACTCTATTCTCTAAGGCGCTTTTGTTTTTCCTCGATATATATATATATACTCGAGGGAGATCGATCTCCCGGGTTAAGGATCGCCGGAGAAATGAAATAGAGGAAAAAGGCAAAGACTTACCGCCAAGGAGAAAACAGCCGCAAGAGATGAGCATCCGGCTGATGTCCGTGCAGCACCAAGAGCCGAATATTGCGGTGACTACACCGGCTAGGACCACCAAGCCTGCCCCGACTTGGTATGGCATTGATAGCCTGAAAGAAGAGGACATATTTTTTATTTTAATGGCGATGGAAAAATGTAATTATGTTTTAATATTTGATGATAATTGTTGAACAAATAATAACGTAATTTTTATAGAAGATATTGATGTTTCGAGAAAATTGATGGAGAGCATTTATAAAACGTAAGTTCGTTATCTTCCTTTTAGGCTACATATTTCATTTTAATTCAACTAAAACTATTTTGAATCAATTAGTTATAGATACACACAAGTTTTTAATAGCATCAGCTACGCTACTACGTTATCCTTTAATTGTAAAAATAGCGTAGTTTTTTATATATTACTTTATAAATAAGTGGATTACTTTTATTGCTTTAACGCATTGCAACCGAGTAAAATAATAATATCTCGTTACATTTTTCACACTCCTTCTTCAAGTTATTTTTCCCTATTATTTTTTATTACAGCCATAGCAAAAGTTTATAAAAGCTTTTACTTAATTCATACAACAGCTTTTACGTGCCTTTTACTACATACTAAAATTCAATTTTTATCCAATATTCACGGCGTCGTGTCGGGTCAATGCCCACTTTTATATAAAAAAGAAAAAAAGCTTTTACAAAATTACAAGGCTTAAGGAGGAAAGATCACGAGTAGTCTCGCATTTTGACGAAAAAAATGTCGAATATTAATAATAAAAAAGTTCTTTTGTCTGAAGTCGCATTATCTCAAGTCTGAAGGAAAAGTCATGTGCGTCTGCAGCGTGTAATAGAAAAAAATGTCCCTCGGCAAAAGTAGATCCTTGACAGCCTGAGATTTTTCGGGACGTAGAGGATAAACAGCTAGGAAAGGAGAGCGAGAGAGAAAAAAATAAGCCACCTTGCTCTCCCTGCAGTATATATCATAATTCCTCTCACAGTCAACTGTGATAAAAAGCAAGGAGAGAAATACGATTGTCAGAAAGAGAGCTCGACTATACACGCGCGAAACGTGTCGTCAGCGAAAAAAAATATACGGCCTAAAATTTATACCGTGAAATTTCCATGTCTGAACAATTGACAAGCAATCGAATAAAAATACGCGCGTGCTCGTTATGAAATTGAAATATTTTTGGAATGCCAATTTTATACCGTTAACGCCCGAGATTTTAGTAAAGCCACGCATGTCAGAGGTCATGCGATTATCGAACACAGTTCAGCATTGATGAACATACACGGCATATCTCTAAACGAGTTAATTGAAGCATCATCGATTACTATGTGAGATCAATTCTCAATTTCGATAGACTGTACTGGAATATGCTTGCCTCTGTTTATTATTATTATTATCGCAACTCGCGGTTTCATTTGCGATAACGTTATTGTGCTACGCTGGTATAACTAATAAGCACGTGCTTTGCTAATTTCGTACTATGCCGTAAAAACATCTATTATTTTAATTATTTTATTTTGTATTTTTATTATAATTATCGTTGCGATAAATATGAAAATTAAATTTTATAAATTTCATATTTAGATTTTTAATTAATTTAGCGAAGATATCACGTAGGAAATTTTGTTTCTAAAAAAGATACAATTGTTTTCTTTTGATTTACCAAAAAAATCTAATCTTCCAAACGTAATCAGTTACACGAAAAATAGTCGAGATTACTTTAGAAAAAAATATCAGACTCGTATATCTGAATGTACGTATCTATGACTCGAAAGGTTTGATAAGAAAGCATATGTCTCTTATAACAGAGACTCACTTGATCAAGCTTCAGTTGGCGTCAATTCTTGAGTGATAAACACACTTCTGCATGTAGTTTCTTGTATTCTCTGTAAACCACGTACTTCAAGATCTTTTTTAACATGAACTGGACAAGCTTTAGTATCTTAACCATTCTACTTTTTTACACGAGTAATTATCAATTAAAGTCTAATTTAATCGTTTAAAATAATTGTTCGTAAATAATAAAAAAAATTTTAATCTTTAACCCGCAGAAACTATCTTGGCTGCAACGAAATACAAAGATTTTAAAATAACGTTTAACGACACCGGCGTAAGCGAAAGTGATGTGCACTTTTATCTGTACACTCGTAACAGCTTAGAAAATCCAGTGGAATTATTTATCGGTAATGAAACTGTAATAACACAAAGTGCATACAATGTGAGCAATCCTACGAAATTCATGACGCACGGTTGGTTGAATAGCTATCATGGATTTAATTGCAAAAATGTTACCAAAGGTATGTAGTTGTCAAATTGATACACACAAATTTATCAGAAGTATCAACGTACAAATTGATATTCAAAACTTTATTTTTTGTTTAATAAAAAAAACTAAATTTTTGAAAACTTTTAACGAGCCTAATGAAATAGCACTCATCTCTATTGTATCTAATAAAGTTCGTTTATTAGATAATACGACGCAACCTTACGTTGTTTAACTGTAGCTCCATTAATAATAACCTTTTGTTCACGATAGTACAAAGAGTTAATCCTCTTTTTTTTGTTTATCACAGCCTTTTTAGCTCACGATGACTATAACGTTATTGTCGTCGACTGGAATGCTATTTCCAAGCTGAGTTATCTGGAGGCTGTGACGAAAATAAAAGCCGTCGGCGGCATCGTTGCGAGAATGATCAGCTTTTTGGAGAGTCAAGGTAGCAGCACGGACAATATGTCCCTGGTCGGCCATTCTTTAGGCGCGCAGATGATGGGATTAGCTGGTTACCAAACCGCCAATAAAGTCGCCCACATCGTTGGTCAGTGTTTGCGAACATTTTTCATTTTACTCTTCTTTCTTGTTTTTGTTTGTTTTGCAAAAATGTCCGATTGATTGATTGAAAGGCTTTAATGAGTAACGTTGATAACGAGCAACATTTTTTCCTCGATAACCTTTTGTTTTGCTCGTGGATACGAATGTTTTAATGATCAACAAAAAATACATCGCGGAAGTTTAATTTGTCATACTGTTTTCAAAGACTTGTAAATTAATCTCGACAATATTATATCTAGCTGTTGTTATTGAATTTATCAAAAAATGTGACCACATTAACGTTTAAAAAAAATAACGTCATTATTATTTTCAGGCTTAGATCCAGCTGGCCCTGGCTTTTATACAGTAGGTCCAGGCCAGGGTATATCTAAAGAAGATGGAAAGCTGGTTGAGATCATCCACACAAACGCTCATTGCATGGACGTAACACGTCCGGTGGGTCATGCTGATTATTACCCAAACAGTGGTGGGCCAAAGCAGCCGGGCTGTGGCGTAGACGAAGACTGCAATTGCGCCCACGACCGAGCTTATCTGTATTACGCTGAAGCAATTATGAAGCCTGACATGTGGTTGGCCCGGCGCTGCGATGATTACGGCCAATTTTTGAGTGGCAAGTGCGCGAACAACGAGGTCGTGCCATTTCCAAGTTGTTCCAACAACAGGACTGCTAAGAAGGGAACTTATTTTTTGCACACGAGGGACAGTTCGCCCTTTGGATTGGGAGAGAAAGGAACAATACCTCCGCAAGCGCCTCATACGAATTAGGGTTTGAGGTGTTTACATTTCTTTCAATTGCGCATATTCAATTTCTAATTGTTTTTGACAAGCAATAAGTGGAATATTTTATTAGGTTAAAAATAGACGTAACGACTGCAAAATTCTTAATTATATAGTAACTTATTATTAATGTAACGATGTTTGTAATGTAGTGCTGTCAGGAAAACTGCATCATTTTGCAATTACGATAAGATTTATCGCTGTTTTAAATGCCATACCGTGTACTGGTAAAAAACAATTATATGTAATTGTGTCTTCCTGCTGTACATTGTCACTGGAAAGCTATTATCATCAAAATTATAATATTCTAAGTAATGACAGTTTACCAGATAAACAACTTCCTCTTCTGAGAAAAGTTTATAACAAGAAAAATGTTCATCGTTTTTCGAATTTAGTTGTTAATTAGTTACCAGCTAGCAGAGCTCGACGAACAACCGTTGAAAATGTCGTTTATTATTTTATTAACTACTTCTTTGTTTGTGTATCATGCGCGTAAGTGATGAGCATATTTTCTTTAGAAATAACTACGAAGTTAACACGATAACTTTTCTTTGTAGCAATGGCATTTGCACAACTGGAAATCACATCTGAAATTATCGTAAGATTCAATATGACAGGAATAAACTATCCCAAGGATATACTGTTTTACTTGTATACCCGAAAGAGCGGCGATAACGCCCAAATTTTAATGGTGAACAATACTTTATTGTTAGATCAAAGCACTTATAATACCTCGCTACCAACAAAGTTTATAACTCATGGATGGACAATGAATTATTTGGCGCCTAGTTGCGTACAGCCTCGACGTGGTACGTGATGAATTTTCGTGAAAACAGCACTTTGAAAAATGTCGATAATATTTTTGTTTGATTTTCCAATCAGCATTTTTGCAACGAGGAAACTTTAACGTAATAGTGGTTGATTGGAGTAAAATTTCACAGACCAGTTACATGAGTGCTGCGACGCGTGTAAAAGCCGTTGGCATGTATGTCTCGGAAATGGTAAAATTTCTGGCCGACCAGGGTAGTGACGTTAAACAAATGACTTTAGTAGGTCATTCTCTTGGTGCGCACGTGATGGGATTAGCCGGATACGAATTGTCACCAAGAGTTGGACATATTGTTGGTAAGTCATTTTGAATTTGTTGAATTATTAAACAAGTCAAGGTTTTGTACGTACTCCTTTGAAAACAAGTTTTACCTGTTATTCCTAACAAGTTCATTTATTATCAGGCTTGGATCCGGCTCGTCCAGGTTTCGAGCTAAACGGAATCACGGGTCGATTGTACAACGACGACGCCGACGTAGTGGAGAACATCCACACGAACGGCGGTGTTCTTGGCTTTATTTATCCCATCGGCGATTGGGATTACTTTCCAAATGCTGGCTCTCGACAGCCCGGATGTACCATGGATACTGAGCCGTCTTGCTCTCACGGACGCGCTTACATGTATTACTCCGAATCGATAACGAGGCCAGACGATTGGTACGCTGTCCTCTGCTACTCCTACACCGAATTCCTCGCCGGTACGTGTAAGAACAATCCCAAGGTTCCATTTCCTCGATGGAGCCCTGTAGCGGGTAAGCTTCGAGGTAACTACATGCTGCGAACTAACAGCTCCTCTCTCTTTGGCCTTGGCATGGATGGCACAAATCCACCCAAAAGTGGTCTTGGCGCTTACATATCGTTAGGCATGAAATAGTGGATCGACAATGCACGGAAAACGGCACGATATTGAAGAATACTTTACACGCGGGAAATTTTGTATGAAATTAATTTTGTGATTCAGTAGAAAACGAGAAAGTATAACAAAACTTTATTTAGTTCGCCAAAGAGATTACTTTATTTCAACCTAAAAACTAGTAAATAAATGCAAGTCCCGACTCGATCCACACATTTTCAACCAAAAATAAACGCAGGAACTATAAGCATATAATTTCTCCACATGAAAATTTAACCTTCGTCCGCTTAACGCGGACTCCTCTAAATTGAGAAAGGTAAAGCTCTTAACGAGCGTATAGCAGCAATCAGCCGACATAACGAAGCACTTATACTCTAAACTTTCGTCTCTATAGCGAGCCTTTCAAAAAAGATATAAAAAAAAAGAGTGAACGCAGCTATATACCTCCAGCTCGACCAAATTGGCTTTAACAACCCTGCCTCAACTTCGTTACCGCGCGTTATCCCACGCTGTTTTGACTTTGGAAAAACGAGAGCATATTGCGGGAGCGCGCGTAATTTCCGCTAAGCTACATCAGTGACGCTCTAAACTGCGGAGATATTACAGCTGCTCGGCATATAATTTCCTTAAATGCGCATCGTTACCGGGCTAAAACCTCACGTTTGCGCCTACAGTCCAGCGGCCGATTATTCGCAACCGAGACGGAGCTTTGATTTTACTTAAATTCCGCGTCCACCTCGTAAATATTCCGCAGTTGCTGACTTTTCCAGCAGGTACGTACGGACGAAGCAAGCGCATGGTCGCTAAAGGAAATCACATGAAAATGTATACATGTAATATATACCAACGCGATGGATCATCCAGCATTGGGAGGGCGTTACACCCACCCTCGGACAACAAGGCGCGCAAGCTCGTATAAGTTTTATCGGCCTGTAAATTGTGTATTACTGGTTGGGGCTTCGCAAGCCCGGCTAGTATCATAAGTTGTATTGTGCATTATGCGTGCGTTATAAATTGACTGTAAAGCGAAACGACTCTGGAATATATAATAACCGCGGTTGCTCGCTCGTACACTAGAATCCGTATTAAGCCGAGCCAGTGAGTTATTGTTTATGCGAAAGAGCTTTCGGCTCGTTCTAAATAAATTTTTGCGATTAATCGTAGCGAGCAGTTGTATATCGTGAATTATCCGTTGGCTCGGCATTTCATTCCTTCCTTCTCGAGAATCTTACTGCCTAGTCTAGTCGCTCTCGTACCGGCTACAGTCCATTTTTATCAACGACAAAAGTTTGCCTTCCAGCTTTCGTTTTTCTCACCTGCAAACATTCCAAAGTAAGATCGGCGAGTGCGTCGCGGACCGCAGCGAGGTAAAAGGATTCGGCTATTATTTTCCCTCGGGCAGCCGTTGTTTTTAGCCATTAAACAATTAAGACAGAGCGACGCCGCGAGAAAAAGATCGCTCTCGCCTGCTCCTCGGAGAGACGAAGAACATTTACGCGTTGGCGAAGAGGAGCCGCTGCAAGCTCCTTATAAGAAAGGAAGAGAGAGAGACTTAGAGGACGTACTGGCTTTACTGCCGGTAAATAACAATAAAACTTTATTAATGTGTAGGTGGGGCTGGTAAAGCTGGCACGAGGCCAGGCTCGCCCTAGCATGCAGGTAAGCGCTCGGGGCTTGAGCCAGTCGAGAGAGTGAGAGAGGCGTCTGGGTTTCCCGGGCACCGCTACCGAGATGACGGCTGTGCCTGATATTACGCATCCGCTGCCTCGAGAATTTTAAGACGTCGCTTTGCTCTCGTGGTCACGCTGCTGGCGGAAGTCACGGGAAAGCAGGAAACTTCGTCTGCGAGGGTTATAAGCCCGGCTGGGTTTCGTTTGCTCTGGCTAATTGAAACGGCCGAGCTTTAATTTTCTCCGGCTGAGCCGTTTATGCTGGCGGCTTGATTATGCTACGCACATCCATTATGCATCTTTATATACGAATCGTCGGTGTAAGCTCGCTAAAGTTCTATTCAATTAACGCGCTTTTAATCCCTGGCGAATTTTGCAATTTGTCGCGTGCGTGCCAATTGATAATGGCAAACATTGGTCGTTTGACTAATTATTTGCTTGTCGCAAACGCCCAAGCTGGACTGTAACTGCATGTCTTTACCAGCGGTGGCAATATTTTCAAAGCGAGCGTTTACTCGTTCTGTGCATATATACGTAGAATTGTAGGTCGTATAGCTAATGCCTCTTTATTTATACGAATCTGACCTCCGATAAGAAAGGTTCCCGCGCGCGAATGGCTTTTAGCTTTTAGCGGACCCTCTGAACGCTAATCTACCATTTCCCTTGGTGGTGGAAAAACGAAGAGCGAGATGGAGATAAAGAAAGAGAGAGAGAGAGAGAGAGAGAGAGAGATAACAAAAAGGAGAGAGAAAAAAGAACGCCACGTGGCAAGGGAAATCACGCAAATCCTATTGAAGAGCCAGAAAAGAGGTAGGGGGGTTGAGGGGGGGTAAGGCACGTTCATTCTTGGGGTGCTAAAATTTTTGCGTTGCCACGGCGCGCATCAATCCCACTTGGCCGATACTAAAGCTTTTCTTTTTAAATCTCTTCTTTTACCTCCTCCCTTTCTCCGCTCCCTTATCCCGCAAGCTCTCCCCTACCATTTTTCTCTGACCGCTCTCTCTCTCTCCAACGCCCGCTGCCGGGAAGGTATTAAGGGGATGAAGGGCTTTAGCGTTTGACGTAGTTTGCAAGTAATCTAAACTAGTATTCTAAAACCTCCTTGGTCTTTATTTTATTCGTATTATTGACCTATGAATAGAACAGTGAAAACTTTGAAATAAAACGGAGGAAATAAAGAGATTCTTAAGACCAAGGCAGATTTAAGGGATAGAACTGGGAGTAGATGGGTGTAGTACATCCGGTTGAGCTTGTCGCGGAAAATCGCTTAAGCCGACGCCCGGTTTGAGCGGTTTTCCCCGCAGTTGCAGATTAAAACTCGTTTAGGACCGCGTTATTTTCTTGTCGTGGCTGTTTTACCCTCTACTCTACTTTTTTCCTTCTGCTACGGTATACGTATATACGTCTATCCTGCGATCGTTCCATTAACCTCCCTCAAAGAGCCACAAAGGCCGCGATTTCGCGTCGAACATCTTTTGTGACATAAAGCTGCCGGGATAAAGCCATCGCTATTTCATTTTATTGACCCTTATCCTTTTCACCGGCTACGTACAATGTACATTGATATGCGGTAAGATTTTACTCGCTCTATTCTCTCAAATTTCATGTAAAGAAAATGAATTATCCGCGTTTTATCAAGTAGTAAAAGGCTTTTACTACTGATAAAAGACGGAATCTTAGTACCACGTACCTCTGCAATGAAACTCTTCTTTTCTCTCCCAATAATTGAACACTCTATCGTAGCCTCTATTAATCAGGTCCTACGAAAAATTTAATTTTCTCGAAATACTATAAATTTTTCAAGAAAATCAATAAAACATTCAAACGAACGTAAAAAAAATCCAGCGTTTAAAATCGTCTCGATCAAAGTCTCGAGCGGTCTCGTTCAGTCAGCCACAAATCACTCGCATCTACTCTGATAAAATCCCTAAAGCTCGAGGGAGATCGCGACTGAAGCGCGAAAATTAATGACAGGCAGAGAAAGAGAGAGAGAGAGAGAGAGTGAGATCCAAGCGCGTGACAGGGCTAGCTTGAAATCGTGCGTCTTTCAAAGCGACTCGAAAATCCCACGGCTCGGCGTGCGCGAAAGAGAGAGATAAATAAAGCTCTATGTCCAACGGATACAAATCATCGCCCTCGAGGCTATGCGGCATGTACGTATATGCTACTCTTCTTTCTCTCGCGCTGCCTTCGCTTTTAATGGCAATTTACGCGTTCCGCCTCGGGTGTGCCCCCCTCGGTGCAATTTCTCGGACGGTCTCTCTCTTTCGCGTTGGTAATTCGCGCGACGGCCAGCCGGCAAATTGTTAGAAAGTGCTGTGCTATTGAATCTTACGGGCTGCTGACGCTGCTGACTGATTTTATACTCGTTCTTAATCGACACTTTTTGTTGGTGATCGAAGAGGGCTCGAGCTCATCATTTTCTTTTTTCTTTATTTTTTTAAGAGATGTGCCAGATTGTGCGTTATTTTTACGTTTTTATCTTTATTGTACCACTGATAGTGATGCCTTACTAAAATTATATTTGTTATATTATTGATAAAGTCTATGATACCATCGAGTTTCTTCTAGAAATCTATTTCCGTCTCTTTTTCTTAATAAAACTGATTTTATAGTTTGGTCTGATTAAACCGCGACGTTATCTACTTATCTAGTGATCCAAATCAATCTACAGTTCACTCAAGATCTAAACTCTTGACAATGCAACGTACGTATCAAGTAAAAACTGTAGAGGACACGAGAGCGAACACAGCTCCAAATCATCCGATATAATCTGCAAGACGGTGAAGTAAAAGAGAAACTGGGGGGGGGGAGAGGGAGATGGAAGTGCCGAAATCAGGACGACTTCGGCTTTGTCGCGCACCTGTTGCGTACCGGCGTCCTCCGATCCGATAACGCCCGCGCGCGCGGCAGCTCCTCCTCCGTGAGTGCAGTATTAAAATGCATAGGACTCGCGTTTCGAGCACTGTTGTCTGGACTCGAGGAGCGCCGGCTGAGCCGGTCGATCCGGCCCAAACTTAATGAATAATAAACAGTCCTCTCGATTGATTTTAGCGCGAGGCCCAGTGTGTGCGGGGATATGCTTTCGAAAGCCTCCCTCGTCTTACGCGCTCCTCTTAATAATTAACCAGCGCAATAAATATTACTCCTTGGTTCGGGGGAGAATGGAGTTCTGAAGGGGATACGGAGCTTGCGGTATTTATAAGGATCCGAGCCAAGCCGACTTGGAGAGTGGCTGCACGCGGCTTGTGGCGAGCGTTGATTACTTGATTCGGGCCCCATTCGTTTGCTTGATGAAGTGATGGATCTTCATTGCATTAATGGCTAAGGGGTGCACTTACGCGCGAGAAAGAGAGAGAGATCTCGGTAATATTTGTATAAACGAGGGCGGAATAAATTTAATTTGGAAATATGATGAATCGAGGATAAACTTGAGGGGAGGGAAAAAAGTTAAGCGAAGTGTGAGGGTACGAGATTAAGGGAATTTAGCACGACCCTCGGCCAAGCAATTCGTCTTGAATTTATTGTGGCGCGACGGGAATATATTTCTCTTTGGTAGTCAAGGCCTCTAGGTATGTCGAGCTTTTGGCTGAAGCAGCGGATTCGGAGCGATGGAACTTTCCGTTATGTAGTTTATGATGGTACTCACGTTTTTTTGGCGCATTATACTCTTGCTTACAATTTATAATGCGAGGTTAAAATGGCAAGTGAAATAGGGCGAACAATAGTTTATGCTGTGAATACCGTTCGATACATTGCTTTACCCGCGATTTCGAACAGTTCAACTGTCTCTTCATTCTGGTATTTCGTATTTTTGAAGAACAAAAAAAATGTGTTGAAAAAGAAGTAAGCCAGTATTACACGTTGAAGTTGAAAAGACATCTCTAATAAATATACGAATCGACTCGCTTTTTCCTCATTTTTCAATGGCAAATCCGAAAATTCGAGATATTAACGCGCACTTTCTTTGAAAGCTCTTTTGAAATCGACTCTCGACTGGCTGTAACAGCGCGCCCGTCTTGTCCCCCCTTCGGCTTTCTCCTCGCTGGCACTTGGAGTTCAGTTTCGCCCAGAAGGAAGACTTCTCTCATCTATTTTCCCTTTCTGCAACAACGCCCCGCGCGACCGACGCGTTTCGTCTCTTTTCCGCCTTCGTTTCACGCCGGATGACAGCCAATTTTTATCCCGGTGATTGCATTTGCAATTCCGATGCGAAATGCGTAACTCACCCCCCCCCCTCCTCTATCTCTCGCTATATCCCAGCCGAGCTTTTTACCCTGATCCTTCTCCCTCTCCGCCCCCTCTTTTCTGACCGATTTTTCTCGTTTTCGCGCCCGTCTTTTGCAGGCTCTTGCATGCGGAGCTTCCCGCGTTACTTCCTCGCCGATGATGCAAATAATTGCGCCAACAGCGCGAATGGACGAAAAACTTTTGTGCTTGACGGAAATTTAGCAGGAGCTCGGATTGATTCTCTGAGCTTTGTTAATCTGATCTTTCAATTTTAAAAAGTTTTGACGATTAACAAACCACTTTTGGGAATAGTTTATTTAAACATTTGGGTGGAATAAAATAAAGATTAATGATTCATTTTGAGCAATAAAAACTGAATGAATTGGAATATTCATGGATTTCCATTTCTAAAATCGTTGGGCTTGCGACCAAGGACGTGATCTGAGAAATTGAGGAGCTTCAAACAAGCGTTTGTGAGAGAAAAATTTTTGACGTCTTCCCTATTGGAATCTCTGAAATGTATGAAGACCTTAAGATGGAAGTAAGTCAAAAATTTTTATATTGACGTAATTTAAGACGACCATTCTTGATAATACATTCAAAATTTCAATCGTCTTCCGTTGATGGATTTAAAATCAAGGATGAATTGCAAAAATAACAGCCTCGAGCAAAATTAACGGCACGCAATTTAGAATTGCGAGCAACAGTAGCGGCCTTGGTAGAGGAAAAGGAATCGCGGGTCCGCGAAACTTGAGCAATTCGCAACTTTTCACAATAACAGCGCGGAATATATATACGCCAACTGGCGTACTCCTTCGCTGGTGTGTCCACTCTGTAATAATGCCTGAAGGATTCGCCCGACGGCCGGCGAGAGCATAAACTTTTGAAAACATTATTTCGTCCTCCTTTAAGAGGCAATTAATTTCGTTGCGGGCAAAAAGAACGAGAGAGCGAGGCGCTCGCGGCTTTTGTATATAGCAGACCGAGTCCCAGGGTTAAATTAAGTGCCGAGACTCTCTCTCTCTCTCTTCCTCTTTGAAATTAGATCAGTCTCTCTAAGTAGCCGAGAGTCCTGGAGCTGTGCTCGCCGCCCGCGTATATACAACGCGCCGCGAATTTACTTCCTTCTTCGTTGATCCCTCCTCTTCTCTCGGCTCGCTATTTTTTCTTCCTTTTCTTACTTTTTACCTTTGCTACACCTGAATAATTCACTTTGGCACTTGTTCCGATCTAGGTGGTCCTTGAAATATACCTGTCTGCTTTCGTGCAAAACGTAAAATGTTTATTTCGATACGACTTTCTTCCTTATATCTCCAATATTGACAAAGCTAAAGTCATACATTACGACCCAAAAAAAAAATCCTCCAAAGCTCACACCAGCAAAATCAACGGACGACGGGAACATCGACGTTCGACTGCTTATTATGATTATCCGGGAAATTAGTCGGCTAACGAGGTGATTAAAAATTCACAAACCGCGGCCTCCGGCCAAACTCTGTGTGTGTGTGTCCTGCGCGTATGCTCGCGCATTGCCGGGAGGGCTTGTCGTAAAAAGCAATTAAATTACAAGCACAGCGCGAGTAGACCGCGCGCGCGCGGTCCGCTTTGCCATTGTCCGAGCAGCAGAGCCAGCAGTATGGGTCGAACAAGCTAATGCGAGACTAGCCAATAGTTATCTCGGCCAGCGGTGGCTATTTACAAAATTGACCTGTCAATTAGCCGATGCGAGCCTTGTCGCTTGACACCGCTAGAGAGAGAGAGAGAGAGAGAGAGACCGCCCTATTCGTGTATATCCATAATTTATTTATCGAAAAGGGTCCTGGGGGGCGGGGCCTGACGTGGCACACCTGCGAGGCATTCTCCTTGTTCTCTCTTACGTGTGTATACGTGTATGCGGATATGGATGGGCTTTCTCTCTCTCTCTCTCTCTCTTTCTCCCGTCCGCAGTGATGAACGATTGTTTTCCATCGCCTCCTGGAATGCTTCGGCCTCGAATTGCCCTCCAGTATCGACTGAACGAATTTCTCTCTCAGCTTTTCCCCTTTTTTTTTCTTTCCTTTCCAATTGAGCGCTTCTCTCGCGCCTTTCGTTTTGTCTCGCGCTTTGGTTGCGGCCCGTGGGGAATAATGGACCGCTGATCGTTCTCGTTTATTCGCGCCATTGCCCGCGATTTCGCTGCTGTACTATTGGCTGGCTGCTGCTGCTACACTGCGCGGATTTTGTAATTACGCATTCCTGCTCTTTTCGTTAAGCCGTTTTCGTAAAGTGGAAGCGAATGGCACTTTTTTACATTTCGGACCTTCGGTTCGGTCTAAAAGCGCACATTTTTTTGCGTAACGGCAATTTGTCCTTGCTTTGTTACAACAAAACTCGAACCGAAAGGTCTCGCGTGAATTGGAAAAAAAAAGAATACTACACGATGTTGAATCGAAAGTCTTGAGTAGCTTCTCTAATCGTACGTACGCTCTCCCAGCAACATCCTCATGGGCTTTCTCGAGGGCTCCGTTGTGAAGGCATGCGAGGCCACTTTTCAATTACCATCCACGGCGCCGTGGCACTCTCCGCTGGTAATTAGATTGGGCGCACGTGTCCCTTGCCGTCAAGACCGATAACCGATCTGCCAGTGCGCGCCCGGCCATCCGTGTTGGAGTAATTCATCGATAATGGCTTAGGTGAGCATGAGAATGCATGTAACAGCATTGTCATTTGGCGATTTTTTTTTGTTTTATAAAGATAGACACTGATATACATTGTCTCTCGAATTGCTCGCGTCTCAGCATGTCAATTTCAAAATTCATTTTTGTTATGACAAATATGAACTTTAATACCAAAAAAAAGATGGATTAATCTTGAGATCCGTAACAAAAAAAAAAAAAATCTCTAGCAGCGTCGGATTTTCTCGTTAAAAGAAGCAGGCAGGGCAGACCAGCTAATAACTCCCTGGTAGATCTACTTTAAACAAACAAAGTGCACTTTCCAAGTTGCACCAGCCATTTCGTCATTCACTCGCTGCGCTTCGAGTAGGTTAAGAGGCGCGGCGGGCGGGGGCGGGGGTGGTTGATGCTTGTGCCTCTCCCGTTCTGTTCGTTGCTCCTCGGCTCTTCAAAAGAGGTCGAGATTCAGCAGCGCCAGCAGCGAATGAGAAATATAGAAAAGTCGCGCGAGCCGAGAAAGCCCCCCCCCCTCCCCCCAGACTGCAGAAGCAGCGCCAGTGGTAACAGTCGCCCTAGCAAAGAGAGAGAGAAAGCAGAACCAAGGGAGAGCGAGACAATACGAGCGCTTCCAACAATAGAGCGGTGGAACGAGGTGGCAAGATGAAGTGGAAAAAGCAGATACGAGTGAAAGAGCGCGCGTAAAATGGGGGTGGAAGCCTGAAGGGCTGGTGTGCCGAGGCGGCGGCGGGGTGGGAGGAGGGAGCCAAGTTACCCGTCGAATGATGAGTCCCCCGGACTACGGCGACGCGGCCTCTCCTGCCATTTAACATGTGCCTGAATAGCCATCTGAAAGAATAGGACGGTAGAGTCGCGCCTACTCCCACCTCGCTCTCTACCCTCTTTTCTCTGGCAGCAGTAGCAGTGCAAAATCTCTCCCAGGATTACCCCGAGCTTCCTCGCGCTTGCGAAGAAAGAGTACAAAAATCGCGGCTGGGCTTGCGCGAACAGGACAGCCAATTCGGATGGCTATGTGCTAGCTAGCCCGAGGACGTAGACAGCTTCCTGCCTGGCCAATCAGAATTTTTGAGGCCTAATTTTCGAGGCGCGAGGAAAAAATAGCCCTGACACATGTGAACTCGTCAGCGGATGGTTGTCAAAAGCCAGTTAATAAAGCTTCCGCAAGCTCCCTGCTTTTCTTATGGAATATCGCGCGCACATTTGGTGGTTTTTGGCCGAGGGGCATAGCAGAGATCGGGCCATTGCAACTCTTGAGAGATGAGTCGGATCTTCCGTCGTTTAACGCCGGGCGTTCGCGCGAGCGAAACGCTTTAAATTATTCTTAGCTTTAATGAAGTTTGGAACGTTCGAGCGCGCGCGCTGGTGTAGCAACGGGGCATAGGCGCGCGAGCGCGCGACGATATCTGCGCCCGCGCGTTGTTGTTATGACTGCATTATGAGAAATAGGTTGGGACTTCATTGAAATCCATGTTATTATACGGCAAGAGAGAGAGAGATAGTCCCTCTCGTATATGTAAATTGTGTTTTCACGCTGGGAATATTTAACTCGGCCGTTTTAATTAAATTTATTACCGGCAGAGAGAGAGAGAGAGAGAGAGAGAGAGAGAGAGAGCGAAGTAATTCAGTTATAAGCGTACACACGCGCTTTTTCTGTCGCGTTGCGCGACGCACACACACGAGATAGCATTATATCACATTTATATTCGCGCTTCATATCTAATGTAACGTATTAAAATCGCATTAATTTATGCTTTATTATTCGCGTGTGCTTTATTATTATTAGTTTGGCGCGCGTCGGAATTGTACGTTTTTATGACGCACAAAAGCCAAGATAAAAAAAATATGCTCCGACGTAAAGTATAATACTCGCGAGCTTTTGTTATTTTCTTTTTTTCCCCCGGAATACATTGCGAATATTCAAATATAGGTTTGGAAAGAGCTTTCTCGCGGCGACCTACGAAATTCACAGAATCTCAGTGTAATAACAGAGCACACCCTTAGAGCTACCTCCCTCAATCTCTCTCTCCCTTTCACTCGGCGCTAGAGTCTATTCGTATTTTCGTCGCTGCTCTTCCACCCGTTACACAGACCCCGGAACACGCTTGGTCTTTCGCAAATACAAGCCAGAACGATGACGAGCTGCTTTTTTTCCTCTACTTTTATTTTCGTCGGAGCTTAAAAAAAAAAGAAGAAAATCAAAGCCGCTTCTGGGGCTTGTAAGTGTCGTCAAGGGGATGAAAAGAGCGTTAGCTCCCTCTGGAAACTGATCTTCTTTGTTGGCTCATCGGGGAGCCTCGACAAGACGTAGGAATTTCGTTGATGGAAATTCCATGGAGCTGGGCAGCAGCAGCAGTTTCGTAGAGTTCTGAAGCGTCGGCCTGACGAGAATTCAATATTCATGCTCCGATCGAAACGCGCGAAACGTTATTTACTTCATAGGCGCGCATTTTATAATCATAATATTTATTTTGATCTCTCGCATCGATTTATCGCATCGACTTTGCGCGTTAATTAAAGTTCGTTGAACTAAGGATACATAACCGAACAACAACGAAACAAGAAAAAAAGGGATAAGCGAAATATGAAATAATTAAAATCAGAGAAAAGTTGATCAGCGGCAGTTGTTACGACGCAAAACAGGTAATTAGCAATGATGAAAATGAAAACGGCCGGGCTCTCGGCAGCGCCTGTACGACCAGTGTTGTTTCGCAAAGCCACGAGAGCTTCGGAAATTGTGCAAAACAGAAGGAGACGAAAAAAAAGACGCTCGAAATACTCAATATTTTGTTTTTCCACCGGGGGCATGTACAGCGCGCGTGGGGGGGAATGAGCGCGGCATCGGAACAAGAGCGAAAGGAAGTTGGTCTTTTAACGAACAAATTCAGCGGGCATTGTACGAGTTGAAATTGAAAGGCAAAGCAGTAGGAAGCCGGAACAGAAGGGGCCCGGGGAAAAGGGAAATAAAATAAAACGGAGAGCGTGTATGCCAAGCGGAAAAGGGAATGCGGATGTATGCGATGGAGGTGGGAAGGGAGGAGGTAGGTCGGTACTGCCCGGTAAATTCATATGGAACGTTTGTTACGGAAAAAGCGAGAGGGAATTAAATTTACGTTGCGGCTCGTGCGGAGGAGTCGCTCTCGAGGCGTACGCGCGCGAGCAGCCGGCTTTTGATCCCGAATACGGTATATTACACCGAGGTAATTATTTAATGAGAGTGAGATAGAGGGAGAATCGTATTTGGTAGGATAACTTGGTGGCGAATCGAATACAAAAACGTTAATAAGATTGTCGCCGCATCTGATCGCGATAAAGTTAAATTTCACCGGCTCTCGTTGAATTACCGTCGTATACGCGCGTTACATAATTGGTCGCGAAATTAAATCGAGCACTCGATACACGCCGGCGGCGGCGCTCGCGAGTAATCTCTGGCCATAAAAAATTTCCGTGCCGTTAGCAAAACCACCGAATACTTTGAATCGCCAAGGGATTTCCACTTATTTCCTCGCCGATTCCACCTACCTCGTTGCGACTCCTTCCCCCTTACGTCTCTGCCAGCCTTCCGTTTATCTTGGCACAGACGCAGATCAGCGAATCGCGCTCGAGCTCGTTTATTACCGGCGATTCTATTTGCGCGAAGGAAGGGCAGAGGGGAGCCGGAAGGGGGCAAGCTTGCAGGGTCCGCTCGATATATTATTGGAAATTTCCGAAGGGGTAAAGAGAAATGCCGGGATGCCGGTGCCAGGAGGTCCCCCTTCCTCCCTCTCTCTCTCTCGACTGATTCAATCATCGAGAAATTATCGGCGGATTACCGAGTCTGCAGGCGCGCGCGCTTTAGAACGTCCGAGTGCGTGCAGCGATATCCCAAGAACTATCGCGCACACGAATACTTTGAATACGATTGGCCTGGACGACTGGCGTTCGAATAAGATTATTACGGCTTGATAATCGTCTATATACATCACCGATTCACATTGGCTACGCCAGTAGGTTAATATTCCAACGAGCCTATTGAATTTATGGGGAGCTCCATTTATAAAGCTCGGAAATAGTCGACTCCCGGCAGGAAATAACGTCTCCTGTAGCGCCGAAGCTACCTTCTCCCCTCTTTCTCTTTCTCTCCGCCAAGCGACGCCGCTTTTAAGTAGCCGATTGAAATGCATAGCGGCATTGTCTTGTCTGCCCCTTCCCCCACCGTATCTCTTTCGCTATATCCACGCGAATTCGCTAGTACGTTGATAGCCCGGTCACTGGGCATAGAGACTACTTTGGAGGGGGGTAAGGGAAAAAGCTATGGGAGAGAGAGGACTGCCGGGTGGGTGTGCATTTAAATTTGCAAGGAGAGTCCGCAAATTACGGAGAGGCCGCTGCTGCGTATTGGGGGCAAGAGATCCTGCTCTGGCAAAAAAGCACGGCAAGATAGTGAGAGAGAGGGAGAAAGAGACGGCCGCGTGCACTGGCCATTGTTCGATAGCGCTCGCTGGAATTTCGCGTCTTATTTATGGCTCTACCGGGGCAGGAGGGGGGGAGGGCTACGCGCGCGAAAGTTAATGAATAAAATTTGCAGCTGAAAAAGGGGGGGGGGAAGGCAAGCCCTAGGCGTCTCTATACCGCCGACCGAGTCTCTACGTGCCGCGAATGCGATTCCCGGGGATTACGGATGGAGCACGATGCAATTTGCCTCCTTTTTTTTCTACGCTCCTCGCCGCCTCGTACAAGCGTGTTTGGCTGTGCGTATGTGTGTGTGTATCCGATATCGGCTGGAAACTAGAGGGCCTCTCCGAGTGATAAAGCTTCGTTTTAACTTTTTTTTTCTCTCCTCCATAGGCAGAAAATGCTTTTGGATTATGTTCTGTTTGTATTGATTTATGATATTTTTTATTGATGTTGAATTTAGTTTTGTTTGCCGACTGCTTTTTATCCTCTTCGCTTTTTTCCTTTGAACGCTCGTTTGAACAGCTGCATTTTCTGGGTTCGCTCTCGCTTTTTTTTTAACGATCACTTTGATCATTTCGATATTATACCGTATAACCGGGCTTTTATTTTTCAATTCGTGAAATATTCACTCGAACAAGCGGTAAAGAGGCCATTTTTGTAACTAATGTCTGTCGTTAAAATTTCCTGTCATCCTAAAAAATAATCATTTACTTGTTAAATAGTACATTTAAAGTAAAGCCGCTTAAAAAGTTGGCGAGTAAGTGATTTGAACCGCGGGCAAGTAAAATCCGCCATTAGCGGTGATGAAAAATTAACCGTTTTTGGACATTTTCTCGTATTCCCATAAAATAATCGTCAGTTAAAGCCTTTTTTAATACATCAATAAAATCCTTCTTTTTAACAATTTCGATTCTCCCAATTTTAATAAAATTCAATCCACATTTTAAATCGTCAAAATAATAACATACTTTACCTCCCGTTGGAAAAACAAAGTTATTAAGCTCAACGCGTTTACATCGATGAGCATACACATATCCGATGCGAGGGAGCGATGCTCCCTGCGTCTGACCGCACGTCGACATAATTCACTGATTTCACGGGCAACGAAACCTCACGCTCGTTCTATCCTTTTTCTGCAAACTCGAACATGTCCAACTCGAAGGATTTCGGGTAAGCACTGGTGTTCGACTCGTAGTAGTCGAAAATTCGATTAGCCATTGAATGAGCCGGCTCGCAAGCCGAGGCGAAATTAATAGTTTTGCTTGACGTGGAAAAGGGAGTCCCGATCAACGTCCTCAATCTTACTCGTGTTCGCCAGCGACGCTCGTACCTTGGAGATATGGATATCGGCGTAGGCCGGGCGAACACCTCTCTCGGTCGTATATCAGATGCCCGTCCAAGGCTGGATAATATACAGCGCTCCGGTCACTCCTGCTTAACACCGAGTAATAAAGCCCGCCTCGGGCGCAGAAGCCCGAGAGCTTCTGATCTCCCTGCGTCTTGTTTCTCACTTCGGCTATGCGAGAAGAATCGATTTCCGTAAATGAATATACCTGTAGTCCTTCGGCGCAATCTTATCGAGGAGTAACGCAATTGTGAGATTCTACGTCGTGCGTAGATTGATCGATCGACTTGAAACTTTTTTAAAAAACTTTATTGCTTTAATTCTGATTAATGGCTGGTATTGATGAATTATTTTGCGTGTTATGACGTACGGCGTTACGCAATCAAACGGAAAGATAAACAGTTTATGACGGTGGGAATGCATTGGCGTTTTCACGTTTAATTCGAAATAATTACTCTTAATACAGTCCAACTAGAAAATTCGTCCAATCCAGATTAATTATTAAAAATTGGATATAAATGGACTATGAAATGTTCACAAAGTCTAAGGGAGCTGATGCCTTCGACCTACGATAAATTAGTTATAGCTGAAGCACATCGCCAGAGCCCCGGTGTTCCAAGACGCAACGGGGCGTAGCCTGCTCTCTCATAACTATTTCATAAAGGACAACAACAGCAACTAGCCGTCCATGCATAATCATGCAAAAATAGTAGAACCGGAATAGTCGAGAAAGGTATACACGCGGGCAATTTGAATTTCCCAGCTCGGCAGCGTAAATAGATCGATTTAAATTCAATCGAGGAAAACTCGATATATATAAATTACATCGACGTTTAAGCTGTTGGATCGTAACCTTCTCCCTCCTCCCTTCTCTCTCGGCGCTTGTTCCGCCTGTACTTTGCTTAAATAGAAACAAGCGGATTTCGAGCTGGAAAGTGAAGCGAGGGTAAGGGAAGGGGCGCAGAGATAAGAGCGGAGATCGTTGAAAGAGGGAGGGAATAAGAAGAGCGGAAGAACAGATAAGGAGGGAAGCTTCTCCTTTCTGGATCGCGCGCTGGGTGTTTATAGTTGGATTAGCAATTCTATTGCTAATATTACGGCCCTCTGGCCTTGTAGCGCGGGAGTTTCCAAAGGAGGAAAGCGGAGGAGAAAAGGAGAGGGAATTCGCGAGCCCGAACAAGTTAAGTGTGCCAAGGTGTATGCGCGCAATGTCGAAACGAGAGCGCGCCTGTTTTAATGAAAAAGATTGTTTTCCTTCGCAATAAGAGCGGGAGAGAGCGAGGGAGTTTCGATCAATGATTGAACGAATTTGCACACGTAATTTCCCTGTTTTTTCTTCGCCTCGTTACTCGACCCCAGCGACGAGATAGCAATATATGCGTGTTAGCTCATGCACGTACGAGTCCTGAATGGGAATTAAATTTGGAAAACCTTTTAAACCCCTGCGACGCGACGGTACTACCTTACCCTTACGCTCGATTTAATCCCATAACCAAAGTTGTATCGATTGTACCCCCCCCCCTCATCCACCATGCGTCTCGAGACTACAGTTTAGCTTGCTATATACGTACACTTTCGTATTTGGCTTCTTTTTTCTTCTTTTTTACGCTCTTTTTCTTCGCATTTTCGTCCTCGCGATTCTTTTTCCCCTCGTCAATAGGCCACTTTTATTCCTCGGATTTTTTTTTGTTCCCCTTAGCCATGGAAAATTGAACGCGAAAACAGTTCTGAAAAGTCACGTAATTGGCTAAGATTTAACGGCGAGGTGAAAAAGTTTTGAAAGAATTGATTGAGACCGAAGTTTGTATAGGCCTCGTTATGAATCGCGTGTATTGCGAGTCGCGGAATTGAAAGGTTGGCCGCTATGTGTATACCTAATGATGGCGATTTTCAAAGGATGCGAATTATTAATGTTGACTTTTCACGGTAAGTTTGGAATGCCCAGCTACACGCTTCACCGGCAGCTAATTAATAGGATAATAATTATCATGATATATTCGTCCGATTTACCTACGCGTGAAATTCGTGATTATTTTTTTTCAAATTTCTTAGAACGGCAAATGAAGCCCAATTTTCGTTCAAAGTTAATTCTCGTCGATGCCAGACGCAAAGATACTCCGGAGATAATGATAAAGGGAAAGTAGCGCGAACTACCTGAAGAGAAAGAAGCCACAGACGGAGAATGGGTTCGGATCAAGTCGAGTGAATTTTAAGCTGACCCTGAGAGCACGAGAGGAGCAGGCGAAAGAGACCGGAATGATTCCGCCGAATCGGCGAATCCAATCTTGTGAAAGCAGAACAAGCGACTGTTGCAGCCTTTCTCCCCGGCTTTCTCTTGACGTCCTTCGAGGATAAGTCGGAAGCTCGAGACTTTTGTTTTTTGCCTCTCTCCCTCTCTATTGCCGCGAAATCGCGAAGCTTGTGTGTGGGTGGAAGTGATATTTGTCGCTTGACTCGCGTAAACTTTTTCCCCCGGATTCTCCTTTCGTCTTTCTTATTTTCCTTCCATTTCGTGCGCCTTCTACTCTCGATTTTCGCGTCTATGAAAAGCTCGAGCTTTCCCTGCAAGTGTGTGTGTGTGAATGTACACGTGATTCCGAGATCCGCGAGCGAAAAAACGACGAAAAAGATGTGTCTTTATACTCGGCCTGTCTATACGTTTTCTCGACAAATTGTCAGTGGCGTTGTCGGACGTATCGGGGCTTTTTTTTCTCCTTCGGTATATCGCCGAATTTTCGGTCGATTTACCGGGATCAGAACTTGTTTGATGAACGATAACCTGCTGGATAAGCTATCGGACTTTTAAACCGAACGAGCGATTAGTTTCATCGTCGCATTTAGAAACACGTAAGATTAATTTTCGAACTGATTTACTGAAAACTGTATTTATTATAATTAAATTAAATAAAAGCGATAACACATACATCTCTCAAAATACATTTTATACTATTATTCATTTAATTAATTATATTATTTATTCCAGGTAAGAACCTCTAGTTTCTTCAAAGGGTAAGTAGAAAAATCCGTATAAAGTCAGACGCAACTGTTTTTCCAATCATCCCTATATTCTCCAACAAATTTCTCGCCATTACAAACGTTCGAATATGCACGCATATTCCTCGTCATCGTTAATGCCTAGAAAGCCCGTATTTTCTCCGAGGGCTACATCGGCCGAGTAAGCGTATCATCACAGGCGACACACCTGCCACGAAAGGCAGGCGAGGAGAGCACGTGCGCGAGACGCGCGCAGACGGGCCAAATCCAATTACTCGACGCACAGCTGAAATGTGAAAATTGCCGTGTGTTGTATCACACTGGCTTTACCCCCCCCCCCCCTCACCGATTGTGCTGCCGACACCGAGAGAGAGAGCCTTTCCCCGGGCTTGTCCACAGTGCCTTTGTCCGCGCTAAATTCGAACTGCGCGCTCGCATTCTTGGCTTGGCCGAGAGAGGACCCCTCCCCCCTAGATTACCGCTGATTTTCCATCGTTTATCGGCCTGCGCGTAAAGTCACGCGACAGTTGCGTTTCGATTGCTCGCGCGTTGGCATTCGGACGCGTTAAAGCACGGCCCCTGCCTATACCTAACAAATCGAGGGACTTTAAACGCTAACGGTAATTTCCATTCGACCGGTAAAATCATTTTCGATTCTTCCGTTTAATTTTTCCTTTTTTTTCGCGTCTTCGACCCAATTAGATCGCCCCTGCTATTGTAAGGAGAAAAAAAAAGAAAGTTTTCGAAAAAAAGTCACGAAAAAAAATAACGCCGATAATCCGGTTTTAACGCGAGTTACGAGCGTAACGTTATTTTATTAGCCTCCCTCCCCCCTTAACCTGATCCGTAATAAATTAAATCTCTTCTCGATCCCATAATTTAACATCTCCTCGGCGTTGCAGGCGTTTTCCGATAACGACCGTACGATCGGCGCGCGATGGTAGTCGAAGGTGATTAATTAATTTAGCATTCAATCAGCCGAGAGAGAGAAGATCTCAGCTGCCGTTGGCTCGTCGTGGTTTTAAAGGAAAATTATCCTCGTTCGATAGCCCTGTCCCGCCACTGTGTGTAAGGCTCATTTTGCCGCTTTCTCTCTCCCCCTTCCAATTTTCAGCCAGGCGCGGGCTAGCTCGCGTTACCAGCTGAAAAAGAAGGCGTCGCTCGAGCCGGGGGTTGGTAAACAGAGAGAGAGGCTGCTTCGGAAGGCTCGGATTTATGCCGGGGCATTCGACTCTTATTGCTATTGGCAATATCGTTTAAAATCGTAGGCGCCCCCGACGAGAGCTGCAATATCGGCCGCCTTTGCTGATTTGTATTCGCAGCCGGGATACTTTGGAATTTTCTCGGGTTGTATTGGAATTATGCTCGGGGTTTAATGAAACGCCGCGGGTTGAATATCGAAGTGATACGTAAGAAGAGCGTATAGTGTTTCTCGAGCAAACAGCATTTAATAACTTTTTCATATATAAGGTTACATCCATTCCACTCATCGATCCATTCGTTTCGAAATAGCGTTGGAATGATAAAACCGAGCAAGCTCGGAATTTCGAATACTTATATCAGCGCCGCGCGGTAGAAAAATTTGACGCATTAGTCGTATTATTAAGGAGTAACGGCATGACACGTGCGACCGCAGGAGCTTCGAAGTCAATTTAAAGATACGCGGGTTATAAATATTCCATCGGAAGGGAAGATAGGGAAGAATGAAAACGACCACGAGGCGGAAAGTCGAAGATTAAAGTCGAAGGCCTGCGTGGAATGGGCGAGAGTGGGGGGGGGGTGGTAGAGGGAGGCTACGAATTCGCGAGTCAGTGAAAATTCCTGCGGGTAAGCCGAAGCGCTAACCGAAAGTGACTTTTAATAACGCGGGGATTTGTCGCTCGACTTCGAAATCCCTTGGTTCGTCGCGCGACGAGGCTCTCGTTTTCCGTCCGCCGGTCGCCGCGTTCCAGTTTACCAGGCCTCTGTGTGTATATACATACAGCCATCTCTCGGTGACTCTCCCTTTTTCCTCCTCCCGTCATATTTTCCATTGCTCCTCGCTTCCTTTTTTTTCTCTCCTCCCCACTCCTTACGACTACTTTACGCGTTTATACTCGCCGCTGGGCTTTATTATGGTCAGTGTTTAGTTTCTTTTCTTATTTTGCGCGGATTAATGAGTTCATAAAGTGTCCGAGTTTATCGTCCGGCGCGTTATTTGAGTGGGTGACGAGGAGAGTCCTCCCTTTTTTTTTCCTTTTGCTTCCTCGTCTTTTGCGAATAATACAGGCCGAGAATGACGCGAGAAGAAGAAGCTGGACTGGAACGTTTTAATAAGCTAGAGGGGGGTCTCTTTGCGGACGAGTTGCCGCCGGTGAACTTTAATAAGCGAGTTTTAAAAATACAGCCGGCTGAAAAGATTATTATTAAACTTTTTTTCTGTCCGCGGGCTTTGTGGGTGTAGGCAGATGAATGAAGCTTGCATTTCGAATTACGTAAACTCTTTGGAATCGTTTGGTAACTTGTGTACGATATGGCTTTTTACATTAACAATAGCTGTTTTGTTATGACTTTTTTAAAAATATTTTTGTTTCAATACATAAAGCGTATTTTTTATCGATAATGAAAAGCAAAATTTATACTACTGTTAATGGTGTGTTGATAAAAGTATTCATAAATGTCGGCGATTGAAAATTTTATTATCGTTATTCATCTCGAAATACCAAAAAGAGCATCGTCGCATTGTACTCACCTCATTTGTGCAATAACGAGCGGCGCAAAGTCCAAAGTTTGATTTTTAAATCCAAGATCCTTAGCGCTGATATCGCTAAAGTTTTTGTAATTAATGCTGACGCAACCGTTTGGCACCTCGATTTCTGGAAAAGAAACAAGAGACAAACGATCAATAAAAATTCACAACTGTCAATCAAAATTACTGTAATATCGTTTTAAAAATGCATTTTTTTAAATTTTCTATCTTTTTGCTCCCAAAAGCATATTAATCGACTAGTATATTCATGAAAAGCTGTAACGAACGCATCAACCGTTGCAATTTCAACAAACCCTAGTAAAACACACACGCAGCAGTAAGCAAGACCTATCTGCGCGCGCTCGTGTGGCAAGCTCGAAAATGCCGGGGGTTACCAACACTCTCGGAAATAATTGGCAAAGTCAGGCGCGCGCCAGCGTCGGCGAGCGAAAAATCAATAGCCCCCGCGTGCTCGCATCGGTAAATGAACGCGTACGCGAGTAAGGGAGTAGGGGGGAGTGGAAAGGGGCAAGGGCTTTACCAAAGCGAGGCTATAGTTTGGAGCTTGAGAGCCGGAATCCCATTATCCGGAGCTTTCGAACGTTTTGACAAATGCTCGCGCGAACGTGGGTCCTTAATGACAGTAGCACTGCCCCTCCTTCTATATAACTCCGTAATAATGGCTCGTGGTAGATTACTGTTTTTTGGCTTGTCTGCCGATCCGCTCTCGTGTATCGCGAAATTTTGCGACATTCGATGTTTTGCATTTTATAATAGACTAACCGGACGATAGCTTTTAGAGAGACAAACAGTGTAATTTTATATCTCTCTCGTTCGCGAGCTCAAAACTGAAATCTAATGGGATGAAGGCTTTTACGAAAATTAGCCTGCTTTTCATTCAATTTATTTTAAACTTTCGCGAGAGTGTTCGGTAACGCATAAAGCCGTTTTCATAAAATAATTTACGTTGTGTATTTCGTTAATAAATTTCGGATAAATTATTCGCTGATTAAAAAAGTAACGTGTAAAATTTTGTAAAAATATCAAAACCTTCTTGTTGTCATCCGTAAAGTATCCATTATAATAAAACGTAACGATATAATCAGGAGGATAAAACAGGCCGTAAATTCCCATTAGCATACACGCATATGGACTTACGTGCCCGCTTATTCTACGAAAAAAAGCCAAAAAATAAAGTAACAACACAGCGGGAGTAACGAGAGGGTTTCTTTCGCCAGCACCAAGACCTCTACCATCGATTTTGCAATCTCCTCGAGACGCGCTGTTCTCCTTTACCGCGGTCCCCTTTTACTTTCTTCTTTCTTCCGGCCACGATCTGCGCTTAATGAGGTGCGAACAGACGCGCCGGTTGGCTAGTGCGTGGGTCGCGTGCCTACCGCTAAAGTCGAGCTCTCTCCGACTAGAAAGGCTTTCGTGTTTTCGAGCGCTTGGTTTTTTTTCTTGCGACACTCGAGATTTTTCTTTTTTTTTGGTGCTTTAATAATCGTAAGATACGAGGTTTTTTTGGAGGGTTGTACTAAAAATTATTAATACTTATCATACGTGTGGGTGTAGGGATCGCGCGGGAAGATGTTTTTTATGCGACGTACTTAATACGGTAATTTTCATTTTATTTTACATTCATGTTTGAGCCTGTATTATTATACGGAAAGATGATATTTACTATACTGTTTTCCGCGTACACGTCTAAATAAATGTTGATATTTATTACGTTCATTAATTATAAAAGTAGATATTATTTCAGTCTTTTTTAATCATTATTTCGCAAAATGTAAACAAATACAATATTTTATTACAAGATTGAAAAATAAAAAGAGATAACGGAGACTTTATTCGTTACAACACAAAATGGAAATTCGAGTAATACCGTTGAACATTTTGTATATTTAAAAATCAACTTCAATGTAAAAAATTAAAAAAAAAAAAGAAACGAAAAAATTCTTGACTACATTTGCCGCTGTAAAGGGAAAAGAAAAAGAAAAAGAAACGCCGTCAGCAAAAAACTTTCAAAAATAAAAGTGCTTGACACTCGTTTCAGAAACGATAAGATCAGAAAGAGAAGAGAAGAAGCAAGTCCAGTAAAAGATGAAGCAAGATAGGAGAGAGGGAATGAGAGTAGGTGGAGGGATCAAGTCGGAAAATTGTATTATATCTGCGAGTGTGCAAGAGGGAAAAACGGAGAGAGGCTGAGCTAGAGAGAAAGGGTAGAGAGTCAAGTATAAGTGAACGAAGCGTAAAATAAAAAATAGCTGACGTTTTACTCGGGAGGAGGATCCGCGGGCGCAACCAATTTTTGAGAGTGCACCTTCAAATAGCTCGCTATCCCCTCCACCTCCCGGCAAACCGGCAAGCAACGCGTTGTGCTGTCGTGCTCGCTTACACAATCGCCCTCTGCATCTGCCCTCCATACATCACGCCCTCCCATCTCCTCCGTCCCCCGAACCCTCGCCGCATCTCTTTTTACACCAGGCATCATCACATTCGTATCCATCGTCGAGTATTAAAAACGACATTCCAAGTCACTCCCATTCGATCGTTACTTATACAAACATGAAAAGCTTCATCAATCTGAAGGATAATAATCGATATGATCCTCGACAAACATCCTAGCCTCGCACAGCAAGCGTTAAAAATCATTCGGTGACAATGAAAAGAAGAAAAAAAGATCATCGAGTGTCTGGAGGAAGCACACCCCACTCGAGAGCCATAAAGTTCGCGAGAGTAGAACGTCCGGCTCGCGCGCGTACTAGCCGCTTCGAGCTGATACGATCCGACAGTGCCGGCTGCCGGAGGAGGCGCGGAGGAGAGAAAATAAGGCGAGATGGATATTTGATAAGCCCCCAGGGGGGTGGTGTGTGCCGCCGGAAGAAAGGCGCCCCCGCGCCACGAGGAGAAGAGGTATAGAAGAGGCTGCGGGAGAGCAGGAAAGATTGCCGGCTGGCGGTTGACGCCCGCGTATATAATATTCATGCGGCGATATTGCATCTTGAGTGCTGCCATTAGAGAAAGAGAGAGAGCGAAGCAGCGCTATGCCGCGTAGACGTGAGCGGACTCTCTGGCAGGCAGCAACGTCTGAGACGCGTGAGTCGACGCTTTCGCAGCGTGTGCAAGCTCTATTCAGCTCTCTCTCTCTCTCTCTCTCTCTCTCTCGCTTGTTCGCTGGCTGGTCTGTCCTACGTCGAGAGACGCTACGGGGAGCTTGGCCCTGGCTGTTATATTGAAATCGCGGTGAGCTCGGGAAAATTAACCGCTCTCTGCGGTTGGCTGTTGCTGATGTGCGCCCTCGACGGGCGACGGACGGATAGTGTCGCGTTTTGCTAAGTTTTCAATTTTGAATATTTTTAATTTGTAATACGCGAAGGTAAGAGAACTAAGGAAGTTCATACGTACAGTGCATTTTCGAAATTTCACAGTTTTTCTTGTACACCGTCTCTCTCCCTCGACTCGTTAAAGTCTTTCATAAAGCTCTCGACGGGCTTTTGCATTTTTGTATAGAACTTTGAATTTAAATTTTCTGCAATAACGCTAAAGCAGGCGTGTTTTACATTGTTCTTTTTCTTTTTACAAGTAGACTTCATTATTTTGCACGCGCCGAAGGGCTGCTGTTTATGGAAAATAACGCGAATTTCAAGGGAATAAAAATGAGATTTTTATATTCATTTTTCGTTATTAGACGTCGATGTTTCACTTTTTTTCTATCGCGATTGTAATATCACGAAATGGCTAATAATTGCGCCGCTTGGTCGCTGTACACTTTACCCAAACTTACACGTAATTGAATTTGTCGCTTGATAATTGAGAGGCTAAAGTGCTGGTTGAGGCTTTGCCTCCCCCTCTTCTCGGTTTGGAGACGCTTGCTCGCTTTCTAGTCTGTCGAAACTTTAATAAAGACGACGCGGTAGCAATAATTGCCCTTAGCTCGCGGAATTGGCTATTCCAAGAATTTACAAGCTGCAGCCTCATTGGGTCCATCGTAATCCTTCGTGTTTGTAATGGAAAGCTTCTCGGTAAGGGGTGCGATTCGTTCAAAATAGGCACGATTAACTCTTCATCGCCAGCGTAACACGTCTGAAAAATCTAAAAAAAATAGATATTTCCCACAAGGTAAACGCGCGCACGTAATTTTTCGCATCAATTATCCCGTCCCGGCTATTGCCAAAGTCTCATCAGAGAAAGCCTTTATGTCTCACCCTCCGAAACGACGGGGATGTTCAGCTCGCTGGTACTATACTCGTAAGATTATACGCGAGAGCTAGCAAGAAGAGAGAGAGAGAGAGCGAGTCGTCTGCCGCGCATAAAAGACGATGGCTACGAGTGTACGCAGCAGCAACCGTTAGCGATGCTCCCTCTTAATGACACGCGCAATGTCGCGTGCGGTCGTTAGCTCTCGCGCGAATGATTGCCGAATTGAGCCTTTCTTACCTCCGTCCCTCCCTCTGGTTCGCATCGCCCTTCCTCTCTGCTTGTTATAGTCTCGCAGCGTTACACTTCAGCGCCGTTATACAACGGTCGACTTTACCAGCGCATAGGTAACCCCGGCGTTATACCAAACGAAGCCTTTTTCCGCGTTTCCATTACGCTAACGAATGAAACGAGAGAAAGAGAAAGAGAAAGCTTGTTTTTCTCGTTTTATTTATTTTTTTTTCTTTCCGGCCATTCGTCCCGGTAATGAAATTGAACCATTTTCGCAAAGGCCATATACGCGAAGAGAGCGAAATGAATCATCGAGCTTCGGCAGCGTCGCCCGCTGAAGAACCAATAAATTAAATGGGCTTGATATCGAGGCCTTTTTCGACGAGCGGGCTATACGAGAGCTGGGGGCTGAGCTGTCTGCCTCGACCTTTACGTCCGCCGTCCTGAAAGTCAAAGTTTTTTTTTTAACCCCCTCCCCCTTCTACGTCCGATAGTCCGGCAAATTTCATTTGCTTTTCCCCGAGAGCGAAACACTTTTACGCATCGCCCGGGTCGAATAATTGCGTTTCACCTGATTGCGAGAAAGAGAGAGAGAGAGAGAGCTGCCCCTTTTAACTTGTCGAGATCCATTGCTCCGCCTCTACATCCCCCTTTCTCGCTACACTCGAGTATAGCAGATCCTAAACGGTGTCGACGCAACGCGCGCGCGCGTACACACGCGCCAGCAGCTTGCGAGCGAGCTTTCAACCCTCCCTCCTCCCCTCTTATGCTGCTAACGTGCTTTTTCTGTTCTAACGCTTCGCCTGGTTTTTCTGTTTTAACGTCCCGCTTTTTTTTTTGGTCCATACTACCTCGCGCAATTCCTCGTTCTCTACCTCGCGTGGACTCTGTACGCTCGCTTTTATTTTATTATTATTCTTGTGTATTAAACGATAAACGATTACGAGTGCGCCGATCAAACGGGCGTTTCTGTATTATCGTTATTATCGGATTTCGCTCTGCGGCGACACTTAACGCAGCGCATAAATCACGCTCGCGTATCTCCGAGAAATGCATGCAGCGCAGCAGCGCCAAGAGAGAGAGAGAGAGTTAGCGCAAGAGCGCGTTTTTCTCCTGTACCACCGAAGAAAATCTCCCATTACCCGGAGCAGTGGCAATAGTGCGCGCTCGTCTGTCGTGCTCTCAGTCCCATCGGACACGTCCTTATTCAGCTCGAGGCGATGGCGCTGGAGTGTGGTGGTAGGAGAGGAAGGCTTGTCGAGCTTTTTCCTGCTCCCTTATTTTTCCATCCTGCGCGCAACCACCGACGGCAGTGGCGGAGCGGCGGCAGCAGCACCGCGAGCTTCTCTTGGCTCCTCTGCATTTTCGCGTATAATGCCTTTCCGGTGCGATCAGCCTCCTCGAATTTCATGCGAAATTGCCGAGAAGTGCATCTCTCTGGGCGGCAACGCTCCGAGGCCGAGGGGAGGGGGGGGGCTCTAGTCTATTCCCTGTCTCCTTGTTGTCGGGTCGATATGCCGTTATATAGCTCGCTCGACGTTATAGGACATTACGCGACAATGACTTTGCCCCCCACGACCTCGCCCTCTCACCCCCCCCCTAGCACTCGGCTCCTATCGAGACATATTGAACGCGCTTGTTTCGCCAAATTTTACGCGGATCTCGATTAATCTTTCCTCAAAAATTTTCAAGCTCGAGACGAAGGATGGAGAGAAAAAAAGGTTCTCCCGCTCCTGTCCAACACCCTACTGTTTGATATATATCATTAGTAACATAGACCAAATGTTTCACGTTTTATAAAACAAAAGAAAAAGGTTGGACAAAAACGTGTTTGGAAATAAAGGGATCAAAGGCAGTCGAAGGTGTTCGAGACCACTACAGCAGTGCCAACCCAACATTATCCTTCGGCGATCGAAAGGGCGGCGGCCGAAAAAAAAGGGTCGGACGAAAAGAGAACGAAATAAAAATAAAAAAAAGGAAAAGAGAGAGAGAGAGAGAGAGGGTGTTCTGGACTGAAGCGATATCCACGTGATCGGAGGGTTAAGTCCTCGCCGTGCTCGCGGCACGTTAATAAATGGTCGAGGGCAGAGAAGCCGAGCGCGAGTATAATAACAATATAACGCTCGGCAGTCGAGTGGGCGCGGCTGCTCTCGCAACGAAATAGCCCCCCTCCTCCCACGGCTGAACAAAGAGCTGGGAATGACGTTGTTTACGAGCTCCGATTGTTTTTAAAGGGGCCCACTGGTACTGAGCGAGGGGTGGTGGGGGGGAGAGTCGGCTTGTATATATAGAAGCTGCGAGGCCGCGGTCGTTCGCGCCGGGGGGAACGACGAGTTTCGAGAAAACGACGCTGACTTAGCGACGGAACAGAAGAACTTGAAGGCTACGGAGTGTTGGGATGGGGGTGGAAAGGCCTTGCTCCTGTGGTTTTAACGTCTGGCAGAGTAAGGAGTACTTCTCGACGCGGGGCTGTTTGCACGAGTCTCCCGCCGGAGCACATCCCCCTCCCCCCCCCCCCGAGCGTGAGAGCGAGGATTTTTCCAGCTGCATCTCTCGATGGCCCCCCTGCCGCTACCCCAAGACTTTTGTTAATAATACGCTTTAAGAGAGGCGCCTAGGCCAGTTCCGTAGAATACGTTTGCTTTAATTTCTTCGTCTTCTCGAGCTTAGTGGAATTTTTTTTTCTTCTTTTCTTTTTACTTTCGTTCCTCGGCCGAACTCTTGTAATGCCGCAGTAGAAAGTCGAACTTGTTAAAAGGTCTCGAGCAAATGTTGACGTTATTTTTTTCGACATCTTTATCAAAGATAAATACGGGAGATGATCCTTCGAGGCTTTTAATTTGACGCGATGCAGGATTGCTGCGAAAGTTAAACTTTAGATTTCGAGGATGAAAAGTTCGAGTTGGGTGAAAGACCTGCTTTTCTTTTTTATTTATGATAAAAAGGAAGCGCGACTTTTTAGTGCAGAAATAAGTTGTGAATTTTATTTTTTCATTGCGGTTGACGGAAAAAAAATTGACTCGCCAATATTTGGTGTGTTTTTCTTTTTAATACTCGCTAACTAAATTCAAACAAACGTGCTCTTATCGCTTATCGGCCAAATTATTATGTGTTCAAATTTGCTGAAGGTAAATTCATTTGAAAGATAATGAAGTTGATGAAATAACATCAAGCTGTAGGAGGAAGATTCAACATTAAATAACGAAAAAATTTGATTAAACGAAAGATTATCAAATCTTCATAAAATTCAAACGTCGCAAATATTAAATATTTTTTTTTTCTATTCCGTAGTCGAAGGAAAAAATTCTCGTCTGCTTTTATTAGTAATGTATACACAATGTCTTACTTTACTTGACTTTACTCTTAAACTCTTTGCAAAGTTGCGCGCCAAAATAAACCAAATAATTCGAATATAAATATAGAATGTTCACGAGAAAGAATATACACAAAGTGTGTTGGATGTCATCATTCCTTCTGTTTAAATAGTGTTACAAGTCAACCTCGGCAATGCTATCTCGTTTCTTTTCTACGCTGTTCAAAACCTGAGTGACCATCGCAAATTTTTAGAAATGTCTTCTTTCCTAATCCAACAATTAAAATATTCGGCTAAAACTGAATCTCAAAAAATTCTAAATTAATATTCATAAATAAAATGATACATTGATCCCTGGAAACACTCACGTGTTAAGGACAAGCTAGACGAAGATGAAAGGAGGGCGGGGGAGAGGGCAGAAAGCCAGTTCCAAAACTGAGTCCCACGTGATCTGGTCGGGTGACCGATCGGAGTCTGGGATGGTCTAGCTAGCCGAGACGGCCGGTAATGAAAGTTGGGACAGCTCCAGCGCTGGGCTCGTCTATAAATCCAGCTTGCAGAGGGAGAGAGCGAGAAGGGAAGCTGAGAGAACGTGTGCCCGGGCGGTCATCGGAGGATAGTTAGGGCCGTGATCCAATCAAGGCTATCCGTCTCGGCGCGACATGTCCCATGGAGAGGGAGAGAGAGAGAGAGCGAGCTATTGCTGCTGCCGCGCAGCACGCGGTAGCTTGTCAGGCTTGATGACTGCCCTCATCATTTAACGATCGCTCCCGGGCTTATCCTTTATCTTTTCCCTTCGCTTTCTTTTTCGCCTCCTTCGTCTTTTGGCCTGGTTCTTTTGTTTGGATTCGCGATTGAATTCGCTTTATGAGAATATTGTTTGCCAAACGGCCAATACCAGGCGGAAATGGATGTCTAGACGTGATCGACTGATTGTACGATTAAAGATAATTTATTTAACTGCCCCGTACGCTAGACGGCTTTATTGATTCTCTATTGTTTCGAGAGGATCGCGACGTGAATTTTGCGTTTTGTTTTTGTGCTGTTCGTTTTGTTGAGACGAATGGCGCTATTTGATTCTAGTGCAATTAATACGTATTTTGACTATGAAAATTGTTATTAAAAGTTACATCAAACATTTGAAAGTTACTTTGTTCGTTGGAGAAATTCCCTGAACATTTGATATTCAGCAGAAAGGCAAAACGAATAAATTGAATTCTATGAATATTTGCTTGTCATAAATTTATAGCATTTTTAACATAACTGTTGGAGAAATAAATTTTTTCCGGAATACTTGGAATAACGGGAAAACTTTTAATATACCGTTTACGGTATTTAATAACTCTTACATTGAAAAATGAAAAGTGCGCGATTTTTTAAAAGTCTATAGGTAAATTTTTGTCATAATACAGATAATGATAATTCAAGTATTTCATTTTAATTACAGAGACCGTGCGCATAAATCATGAAAATTCTCAATTACTTCGAATTAATAAAATTCCGTGATCCCATCGTTATTTTTCGAATAATGAACTCTTTAATGAACCAACAAAGTCTGCAATAGAAGAGTAGAAAAAAATCCAAACAGCTAGCTTCTTATTAATCGTTCGATAACGAAACTTCATCGTCTTCATAAATAAGCAAACGTTTCAGCTCGGATTAACCGTTTTAATCGTCTACTGCAAACACCTTTTCTAATCATTCGATCGGCTTCATCCATCTCCTCGCTACGGATTGAACTCTTACACCACTTTGCTCTCGAGATAAAAGGCGGAGAGAAAAAAACGTGCGCCAGTATCGCCTCCCCTTCCCCCCCCCCCTTACCTTCGATCCCAGAACGAGGAGAAGAAAAAAGAAAGAGTCGGAGAGAGAGGCCCGGGAGAGGGCAAAACCCGGGCAAAATAGAAGAAAGTTCGAGAGAGGGGGGGGTGGGGTCGGGCGAGCGATAGCCGATAATTTATAGGCGCGGCTAAATGCGTTGCGGAAAACGAGAGGAGAGAAGCAGCATCCATCTTTTACAGGCTCGGGTCAAGTTAGATCCAAGACAAGCTTCCACCTCGCTCTCTCTCTCTCTCTCTTTTTCTCGGCCTACACCGAGAACACACCTGAGACATAGACTCGGCTCCGTACACAATCGCGCGTCCCGAGAGCCGAAGTGTAACTCAATTAAAAGCGAAACCCTCGGGCGCGAGAGTGTACGAGGGAGAGAGAAAGAGAGGGAGTATGTTCGGTCCTACAGCGAGGCGAATCCTCTTCTTTTTATCCTCGTCTTTCTTCGAGCTCCTCTTGCTCGCTGTGTTCCGAGGGATTTATGGCCGAGTTTCGTCCCCGCTCGAAAATCACTGGAATCGCGCCAGCTGCCTCTATATCTATACATACGTACACAGCGTAGAGGGAGAGAGAAAGTCGGCAAGACGCTTTGGATGTGCCAGCGCACTAGTCCCAGCTACGATTCAATTGTATGCGCGGCTCCGTGAATTCCGTTCGCTCCGAGTGTATAACCTCGTCTACACCATTACTGGCACAAGAGAGAACGTTTTATACGTGTGCGGCCACGGCGGCGGTGACGACGCACATATACACGTCTATGCAGCCGGGCTTAAGGCATGTGTAAGGTGGGAGGCCGCTGTGTTGGCTTGAGGGGGGGGGGGAGGAAAAGGATCGCTCGACTGGCTTTCGACAATGGGCCAATGGAGCGACTCGACGATGAGTCCCCGTACGTGATGCCAATGGCTAAGTTTATGAAGCGCGGCCGGGCGGAGCCGGTTCGTTAAGCGTCTCTGTTCAACATACGGGATATTCGCGCACCAAGCGGCGTCTCGGCTTTTCCGATTAAGCCTACATACGTTTATTGGAAAGAGATCGTTCTAATTATGGGCAGCGAACGTCGAGACCGAAGATTAAGTAGTAATATCGCGGTATGGTCGGACACGAGGATATTTTGTACGAGAGGCGGTTTATTGACTTTTCTTCTTTTTTGGCGTAACGTATATAATTGTAAATGAATTAGTTTATTAAAATAACGATCGTATGGAAAGTTAAAACAATTTCATTGCTTTAAAACTATGATGGAAACGAAATTTAAACTTTTGGCGATTGTGGCTTAAGTAGATTAGCAACTTTCCAGTCAGACGCAAGCTCTGTGCAAAATAACAAAAATAAACTATTGTGCAAAGTATTAACGTTAGTTATCTCGTCAATTGCAAAACAGTATTTGCGAATTAGGTTTCGTTTTGGAATTTTGTAGAAAATCATAAAATATTGTTCAAAACGTAGCTCTATGGTTTTCCATATTCTTCGTCAGTAAAAAGATAGATTACCCCAGCAAGCGAATCATCTGCTCTAATGACGCACTGGCACTTCCACGTGCGTATCTTCTTCCCTACTGTCTATCATTGAACCAGGCTTCTACGCCGTCGCATTTCGCGCTTCTTTTTTCAAAGCAGCTCTTGTCGGTGCCATGCCAACAGAGTTGAAAGAGAAAAAAAAGCAGAAACGACGCGAGGGTATAAGAGACAGTGGCTCCCCCCTCGACTATTTTCCCCAGCCAGATCGGCAAGCTCCGTCTTATCTCGGCTTCTTCGAACTCTCGAGCGCGGCTTTATCTAGGCACGAGGAATTCCGAAAAAAAGGAGAAATATCGCGCAGTAGTGCGTTTTATTGAGGCTCCAAGAGAGCGAGAGGGTAGAATTCTCGGGTACTATAGGCTGCTTGCTCTCGCCCCTTGTATCTCTTCGTGGAATATCGCGCTGGAAATATTTGAGAAATGTTTCGAATAAATATTTTCGCCTTTAATGCAGACTTTGCTGAGATACGCAGTTTCAGCGAAATTTTTGTTTCGTTGTCCTGAGAGAAAGTGGGAGAGCTATGGGGTATTTAAGGTTATTAGCTTTTGGTAGAGGTAACGAGGCTTGTCAAAGGTTTTATTTTTCTATTGCATTAAAAAACTTTAGGGAAGCCATAGTCACGACTGGAACATGATTAAATGGAAAAATTTTGTCGGGTTTGACCGATCGCAAAATGTTCATTTTTAGCAAGAACTTTCGAACCAAAACGGGGGAGAGAAAATGTAGGCTAAAACCAGCGTCGAGATCGATAAGACACGCGTTACGGAATAAAAGTACTAACTGACAAACTTGAAAAATGAGAAATCTCGGAGTCTCGGAAGTTGGAGAAGCTTAAAAACTCGGGAAATTTCAAAAAAGACGAGCTGAAAAAAATAATCCACAACTTCAAACTCATGCGTTGAAGTTCATTTGCCTTGCAAATTCCAGCTTCTTCTGTTTCTTCTACAAGACCACCATCCCCATTTCCAGTCACGCTTCTTCTTCCTCTCCTCTAAAGGGTCCAAAAGCTTAATCCACTTTCTCTTTCTAGGCTTCTTAGATTCTCGAGGCTCAAGCAGCTTGCGAAACAGCTGCCAATGCTTGTGGCTTGCTGGATTTGTTGGTGGGCAAAACTTTTTACGCCGCTGAAGAGAATTAAGCGCAGAAATGTGGGCTTTTGACCAAAAACAAACAATCTTATTAATCGATGAAAATTGGTAATAAAGTTCAAAAGGTCGATCGAACAAATATACATCAGGCTTTTTAATTTCATTTTTAACTGATTGGCAAACAGCTCTGATACGCTTATCGGCGTTGAAAATGAATTTTTAATCTGCATTCCGATAGCTCACGTCGTATACCCTCTGCAAATATAATTTCAACGTAAATAGATCAATTAATCCAGCGTTCAAATTGATTGCTTACGCTACAATTCGAATAATCCAAATAAATATTTTTTCCCTCTCAGCAAACGCTGTTTGTTTTGTTTTTAATCGAGTCAAATCAAAATCATCCGCATTTAAAAAACATTAAAACTTCATTTTCCTCCAACCCTCGGACCAAAGTTCGTTTTTTTCCCCCACCCCAAATTACCATCCAACCACGGGGATAATACATTTTTTACCCCCGGTCGGCTTATCACGCCTTTCGCTTGTACGAGCGGATAAATTTCCCATAACGCAGCTAACGCGCGCATCCCTCTATCCGCGCGCCCCCTGGCGGGAGAGAAAAATCGCTTCTTTTTTCTCTTCCCAACTCGGGATATCGTCTAGGCTAGGAAGTCGACGAAAGCTGCCGGTGAAAAGAAGCAAAAGGTAGAAAGTGCCCGAAGACTTTCTCTGGCCTTTCTTTAGCTCAATGGGGGGGGGGGCGGTCTTCGCGGGTCTGGCTCCGCTGGAACGAAAGTTGATTTACGGAAACACTTTTCTTTATCGAGGCCTTCCTTCGTTTAGACCCGAAAGTTTTTACGGAGCGCCGGACTTGCGACTAGCCTCGCCCGGTTTAATGCAGTTTCCTTGTCGGTTCTCTGAATGATGAATACGCGCGTGCGTAACGGCCGCGCTTCGTCGGCGTATAGTCAGGAGATGCGCTCGTTACGACGCTGGAGTATAAGTGGAGACCTGCGGTCGTTGATCCAGCCTCTAATTACGATATTGACTGCACTTGATTATCGATATTATTTCTCTTTGAAACTGTCGATATTATATTTCTTCGACGATTATACCTTTTTCCCTTCTAATTTATTCCTTTTCACTACACGGGGGCTTCGTAACATTATCCAAACAATCGCATTCACAGCAGCAACGGCATCCATCTCCCTCGTAAAAGCAAAGAATTTCTCCCAAGGCTCGGTGGTATCTCGAGTGACGTAACATTACGAGAGACAGAGAGAGTTCCACTCGGCAGTTCAGAAGCGAAGCATTAAGAGGGAGAACGGGAAGCTTGGTGTCCTGGAGTTTCGGTCACGCGGAGTCCAGAGTTATGCAGGCCTGACGGACAGAGTAGCCACGGCCGGGGAGAGGGAGAGAGAGATGCGCCAGGCACTCGCGGCACGCCTCGCTCGCCGAGCCGGAACGCTCGATAAGACTGTGCGCGGAGCGGCCGATAAGCTTGACCGCACGCGTGTATAGGGCGCAGGCGCGCAGACTAAGACCCTGTCCCGGCCGACATATAACGCCTACCCTACGGCTTTCCCGAAAAATAAAAAAGGAGAAAAAGAGAAAAGGTAATCGCGGCCGAATGAAAAATCGCGGCCGGTCGTCTGCGCGCGCGTGGGAATCCCCGGCCTGCCGTACAGCTGGCCGTCTGCCTTTTCTACTCTCCGGTCCTATTCATCTCTCTCTCTCTCGGGCAAGGGCTATCTCTGCTGGCTCTCATTTTTGCTCTCTGGCCTAGTTACTTCGTTATACGCGTCTATAGCGCAACAGTCCTTCTCCCTATATCATTTTTCTCGTTTTCTTCGCAACTTTTTCCAGTATTTGGCAAGAGACTCTCCCCCTCCTTCATACGCTCCCGCATATGCTCTTTATTCGGGCGCGTACGATATTTTAGTACCGTGCCGATAAAAAGTTTTTTACGCGTGCGCGCGCCTGCCAGGGTCGAAGGGGCTCTACGCCAGCTTTTCGTTTTACGAGAGACGCTCGATAAGCGATTGCGCGCACGTACGTCATATATCCAAAATTGTGCGCGTGCTTATACGCTCACGTGTTTGGCTTTTCTACGGAAAAACGTGGCTTAATCGCGCGGAGGCTGGCTTTTTTTTGGCAAGATAGCGGCGCGACGTTCTTTTTTTTTGGCAAGATTTAATTTCGCGACGAACGTGATATCGTATTGACTGGCCAATTGTATTTCCATTTACGAGTGGCGCCCACATAGCTCCCCCTCACCGGTTATGCTTATATCTTTTTTTCGCCGGCTACGCCCGTTTATGAGGGCAAAAACGTGTGCTTGGGTATTATTTTCGAATTTTCGAGGAGAGCATTCGTTTTTTCGTTTTATTTACGATATCCGTAAAAATACAATATTCAATTGCACTTGGCGTCTGTGAAATTGAGATATGCCAATTTTTCAGAAACTTTTTCCATTCGCCATTCAATTGTAATTTGAATGGCGTATAATAGTATTCGATATAAATTACCACAGGTAAAAAGTATTCTTGTTTTTTTTCATCGAAATCAATCAAGAACGGGGCGAAATAAAAGTAACGTCGAAATGAATTAAAAGGCAATCGAAGCTACACAGAGTTGTCATTTACAAATTCATCAATCCTTTATTTTCATCGTACAAAACGAATGAATTCAGATCCGTGTTTACTCGGTATAACTCGGGTATGTGATATTTCCCTTCGCGATATACAGCCAATAAGCGGCTTCTCGTCTGCAAAGCAAAAATTAAATTGCTAATGAAATCCTCGGGTTTCATTTATAGCCGAGGCGTTTTTGCCGGCACTCACACACATCGGCCTCGTCGATTCAATATCTTGGCTGTTAGCTTTCTATTTGCCAGTCCCGGCATTTGAATTGCGCTTTCTCTCTCGGTTATATGCCTGAATATAAGCTGATTAATAATGTTCGTTAACTCGCGGGCAGGGGGGAGGCTCGTTTGCCATTGATAAATTATAAACGCGGGTTATTAATTAGCCATTGGGTATACGAGGCATTCCCTTCTGGAAATCAAAATATCTTTTTTTCCCTTCAATATTTGTTTTTTCCAAAGAGAAAATCGAGGATTAAACGCGGCTAAAGGGCAATTTTCGAAAATTTCATAATTTCACGTATAGACTCGCTTGAAAAGCCCGAGCGCGACGGTAATTTAAGTTTCCTCGAGTTTACGTAGAGAGCCACTGTGTGCGCGTGCGTGTTAGCGTTGGGAATTAGCCACATCCCGCTGACGGTTAAAGCTCGCGAACAGTCAGACGCACAGTCGAGCGACATCGTTTGATCAAGCGCACGTGCGCACGCGTTTGTGTGCGTCCCCCGATGAGAAAGGCGAGTCAACCGCCACGGCAGATATTCTCCTCCGGCGCTTGTTCGAGTTTTTATTGGCTCCGCGCAGGAGGACCGAATGAAAAGGAAGAGAAAGAAGAGGCTCCCTTTGAGCCCAAGGGACACGGATCATTCCCTCTTTTTTTTCTTTTCTTTTCTTTGTTATTTTCACATTTTCGCTCGGGTGCTTTCGATTTTTCCGCGCATAATGATTTTTTACCCGCGCTCGTCCGTAAGGTTTGTACGAGGTTGCCCGCGAGAGGACTCTGTGACACGCTCCTGCAACCTTTATAACTTTATAATCCTTTTTTTCTCCTTCGCTCGCGCTTATCAGAAATTCCGATCGATCTTCTTTTTTTTCTTCTTCTTCTCTTTTTTTCCCGTTTTTTTTCTCGCGTTCGAGACAGGGGCGCGCGATGGTAGAACGGGGTTAGCGATGCCTGGGCGTCGGTAAAAAATGCAAAGTGATGAGAGGAGCAAAAAATGCGGAAGAGCGTAATAATGTATGCGAAAAGGAGAGAGAGAGAGAGAGAAGGAAGGACGGTGGTAGAGCAAACGCGAGAGATTTTAGCAATGATTGAGTGAGCGAGAGTAAAAGGGGCGGGAGGAGGAGGAGGAAAGGGGCTGCAGGAATACGCCCGAAGGAGTCGTTTTCCTCCCTCCTTCGCTTTGCCGACTGCTTAATAAGGAGATTATATCGAACGAGATTTCAGCGGGATCGTTGGCCGCGATTTCCTACGGATCTCTCTCTCTCTCTCTCTCGCTCTTCTGGAATCACGAACGCCCGGCTTGGATGGTCGTTATCAGAGAGAGAGGGAGAGAGAGAGAGAGAGAGAGAGGGGGGGGGGGGAATAGAGCTCTGGACCCGGGTGATATACGATACCGCGGGCCAGCGCGCGTTAATATAGAATAATTTAATACGAGCCCACTAAGCGTGGCGCCACGTTAATATCCAGAAAAGTTAATAACGACCCACCGCGTTTTCGGACTTGTGACTTTACTCGCTGGCTGTGTGTGCATGTACATACTCATGCGTTTATGTATATAGTTGCTCGTTCGCTGGATAATATGTTCGTGGCTAGAAGTCGAGAAAAGCGACGATATTGCATGGGTGTATAGGGTAGGGGCTCGGCGTATATCGAGCTTTGACGGGGAAGGGGGGGGGATAAAAGGGAGCCAGGGCACTCGACGTGTATTGGGAGTGCGGTATCGATGTCAAGGATGTTGGCGGCCAGAAAAGCTGAAAATGGAACGTACGGTTTGTTGAGAGAGAGAGAGAGAGAGAGAGGGAGAGCTCGTGCCCTCGGCCTTAGAGACTACCCCTACTTAATGTGCGAAAAGCGATACGACTGCTAAATTGCTTTCTGTTTATTTATGTTACCTTTCTCTCTCTCTCTCTCTCTCTCTCTCTCTCTCTCTCGTTTCCTTCAAGTTCTTTTGGTCGAAATTCCGAAGATTGTTTTGACATTTAATTTTGTTGATTTTTTTTTACTTTCGAATAAACTTATCGATTATTGATTTGACTTGCGTTTTTAGAGCGATAAAAAAAAAAGAATCTGACTGATACTTTGTATTCATAAGTTGTGTGCGCCTGTTTGAGAGCTTCTTTTGACGAGGCTTTAAAAGAATAAAGATTAGATTAACCGAGATAATTATAAATCCTTCCGTGTTTACGGAATGTTATTAAAAATTGTTTGCGTAGCTTGGAAAAAAAAAGAATAAGGAAAAAAATTTCGGCTGCTGTTTGCACGATGAGCCCAGAATAATTAGACGTCAAAATTGAGCAAACTAATTTATACTCCTGCACTTGTACTTTTTTCTTCAACAATTCAAAGTACCCCATCACAATCAATTATTTCTCAAATTAAACATAATTTAAAAAGAAAAAATCGATTTAATGTTCACGTCTGACCATACACGATGTTACTACTGAAGATTTATTAAACGCGTCGATCACCAGCCTACCACACCCCATATCCAGCGCCAAGCTAAAGGAGGCAAACAAAGCTCGGCATAGGCAACGACAGGCGCATCCTGTCTTCTCCCCCCCCTCCCCCGAGCATGCGAGTGCGTTAACGATCGCGTTCATTATACTTCGAGCGTCAGGCAGTTTCCGAGCGTCAATAATCCAGCAAACTTTGGCCTAGATGTACGAGGTTAGCTGGATAGCGTCTCCTTCCGTTATCATCAAGCGAGCCCGCGAAGCGAAACAAGCGCGACTCTCGTGTGCGTAATTAACGTGTGTCGCTGCGGCTGGCTTCGTCGCTCCTTTGAGGATCGGCTTGGTCGCTTATTGGCCGAGGAGACACACGCACGTCACCGAGACAATGTGCTTAGCCGACCTGGGGGGAAATGGCCGAGCAGCAGGTGGACTGGTCTTTCGCCTGTAAGAGTGTGTTGGCGTTTAGGCTCATTTGAAAATCAATGCTCGTACGCGGATGGGCGTTGTCGTTTAGACTTTTGGTGAACGTGTAGAAATACGGTACTGGTAAGGTGGAAGAATTTATTTAGTTAATGTTTTTTATGGGTAAAATATTGTCGATCCAAGCAAGTATAAGTGTAAGATTATCAAGCAGTAAATAATTGAAGTAGTAGTAACTTATAGTAAATTCTCGAATAGTTAACAAACATTAATCGTTAAACAGGCTTCATTTCCGACCTATAATAGAGAGTATTTACATAAGCTCAGCTTATAATCTGACTTCGACAGTAGAACATATACTGATCTTCAATCAGACTACATTAATCTACGCGAAGCTTACTCAAGCTGCGTATTGATCTCTAAAATATCGCAGTAGAGCCCAAATTTAATATGAACGATCATTAAAATTTCAAATATATTGTCGTTGCTAAATCAACAATATCATTGTCGACTTTCAAACAATACTAATCTCCGGAGATATTGGTACTTTGCGCATCAAAATATTTAGCTGTTTACTTGGCAACGTCGACAAGTACAGGCCTCAATTGTCGATTTTGGCACAAGTCACCACAAGCCTCTCCGCCCAACAAGAATGAGCCAGAAAATCCTCTTGCATACGACTATGGACTCTCGAAGCTCACCAAGACTACCGATTGCTAGTAGACGTTGGCAGGGCTATATTTGATGCACGACATAATGCACAGCCTCTTCTCTCCGATACGTCGTATTGTCAGGAAATGTCGAGCGCTTGTTCATCCTCATCGATCGCTAGAATAAACAGACTACGGTGTACGCTGCCCGGAAAAATTTCGTATTCGTCCTTCGGCCTCGAGTAAAATAGTTCGAGTCCCTCTCTCTCTCTCGAGGCATAACGAGATTTAGGCTTGTCGCTGAAAGTTTCTCTTTTAAGAAGCTCCGGGGCCTGGAAGTTTTGAAAATCGAGCGAGACATTTTCAGAGCCCTTACATATAGCCAACTTTCTGTCTTCCGTCGCGTATATTGCCTGATAGCGAGTCTGTCCATAGAAGAGACGGGGGGGCGTATAAGGGTTGGGCTAATCGGCCCCTGTGCCACCTACAAATCCCCTCGGCTGAAGAACCGAGTCATCTGACAGGTAATTAATTATCCGTTTAAAAGTTCCGCGCGAGCCAAAAGTGATCTCCCGGGAGCGAAATTGATTTCCAAGTCTCCAAGTCCAATTAGTTCCTTGGGATACAAGACGTCGTTCCGATTTCATTTTCCAATCTTGCGCTCGCGAGGAGGGGGTGGGGCTACAGGAAACTCTCGCGGGATGTATAACGCACGACAATGCGCTTGTGCATCGCGCAGGATCGAAAGGAGAGGAGAAAATTGAAAAGGCAAACTTATTCGATCGACCAGTCTCAGCAGCCATGAAATTAACCTTTTCTCTCTCTTTTTGTTGTTGTTGTTGCTCTCCTCAACTTCGACGTGTGTGCCGTCGCGAGCATTCTCGTTATACCTTAGCCCCGAATACACGCCTCAGTCCCGGCCGCCAAAAGTTCCCGGAGCAAAAAAAGAAAACAAGCTCTCGCGGCTGGGCAAGGAGAGAGAGAGAGAGAGAGAGAGAGAGAGAGTAGTGTAGCGGCTCTGAAAAATTGAAACACAAGTCGAGAGGAAGTTGGTGGCTCTCTCGCACTGGCAGCTAAAACTTTTTTCTCCTCCCAACTCTCAAGGCGAACCTCCCTTGGCCTCTGTAGGTAGTTCTCCTCGCTCTGTGTATCTCTTTAGCGCGTGTGTGCCGCGCACTTTGGCCCGCTTCCGAATTCGATTTGCATGGGCCGCTCTCTCTCGTGCTCTCTCCCAACGCGCGCGCGCGCGCCCAAGCTTCAAAGGCTTCGCCGAGCTTTTTCAAAGGATCTCGAATAATTTGCCATGGATCCGAGCGCGCGCGCCGGGGAAATTGTTGGTAAATTCGGAAAGTAAACAAAATTTCGCGACTCTTTTATTTAAGCCAGTTTTATAGATAAAATGAAAGAAAAGATAAATAAAATAAATAAAATCTGATAAATTCAATGCCTATCATCCCTAGCGAGCTTTCAAGCGGCAATTAATTTTAAAAATAACGTTGTAAAAGCAAGTCCCATTGGCGTGTCACGAGCAAAGCCTATTGAATAATCAACGGCTCGTGTACCCGGCTTGGAAAATCCAGCCGTCTAATTCAACGCTCTCTGTGTATGTGTGTGTGCGTCGTTAAAGCAAGCGCGTAAAATAAACACGCTCTAATGCGAGCGCTGTAGCATAAGTCACGTGGCTGCGCGCGAGCGCACAATGCGCCAAATGTAAAAATCCTAATCGAGCGACGGAGCGAATTTACGGGAGAAGGGGGTCTCACGCTACAAAAGACACGTAACGAAGCCGTAAAAGCAGCTAGTAAATACGGCTAAAACCGTACAGAATCACCAGATGCGAGCGAGCGAGAGCGCGAGAGAGAGAGAGGATGTATGGATGGGTGGTCGGGGTATTAGCTTTAGCGCAGGGCCCTCCAGTTTTCGCTGCTATAGCCGGTAGCAGCAGCGGCGAGCTCGTATTTCATAAAACATAGAGGCCGGCCGGGAGGGTTACGTCGAAAGTGTATCGGGCTACTGGATGTACGGGGTCCGCGACCATTAGCGAGCTAAAGTGCACTCGGCCGGCGCGAAGCGCTATAAGGTATTTATCGAGCATTATGTGCGAATAAGCGAACGTAGGCTCTCTCTATCTCTCTCTCTCTTGCTCCTTTACCTCTTTAACCCGGTCTCGGACGCTCATCAGATTGCTGCTGCCTATTGTGAGCTTGGGCTTCGCAAACTTGCGCACACCCTCTCTATCTACGTGTGTACGCGTGAAGTGTGGGTGTGTATATGTGTACGCGTTGGATCATATTTTATCCTGGAGTGGGGGTGGGGGATGGAAGGATACAGCAGGATAGGAGCTATGTTTAATACGAAACACGAGGGAGAAAGGGATCGGAGGCTGGCTCGTTTTCGATCATTATGCTGGAAGATACTTCAGGGATAAGCGAGAGAGAGAGAGAGAGAGAGAGAGAGAGGGTTGCCTCTTGTGTTTAGCAGTGTGCTTTCGCCGAGTAAGATAATGACTTCAAGAGGGCGCACAACGAAACGGGCTAACGAGATGGTTGTTAAAACTTTTTGATATTATAACAATGTGACGATGTAATGTTCTGTCGTTGTCAATGAAATGATACAGCGGGTGAGTACAAAATTTGTCATGCTTCATTTTACGTAACGTCGTTGCTTTTTTTTTTGAAAAAAAAAAGAATAGGTTCTATGGACGTGGAAATATTGTTACAACCCATTGTCCGAGAAAAGAGCTTGCCAAAGCTCGCTAAGCCGACGAGTTTCGAAGGCATCAAGTCCTATTAATTGAGAAGCCAAAAACGAAAAAGTAAAGAAAATAAAAACGAACCACGTCCCGTGTAATTCGAACTTTTGACCCCAAGTAATTTTAATCTCTAATTTAACAGGAGGCGGAGGGGTGGGAGGGTATACTTTATAATCACAGCACGAAACCCGAGTAAAAAGAGATCGCGAGCTTTGGGTAAAGTTGAGAGACCGAGGTCGCTTAAGTCAGCGGCGGCAGAAAGGGGGAGGAAGGGGTATGATTAAAAAGTCGAGCGTCTTATAATCAACGAAACAATATTATAGAGGCGAGAGCCGTGCTCGTCGTCGTCGTTATACAGCCTACCCTCTCCCTCCCCCCCAGCGTAATTGCGCGCAACGAAAGCTGCTTTAAAGAGATTCTAATGACAATTGGCCAAAGGCAAGGGGGAAGGATTGTATTCACCGAGTTCTAGCTGGTAATCGCGCGACGTCCCGGCTACAGGATTAATCGTCACGGGTAGGGGGGGGCGCGAGTTTCGCGGGGTTTTATCGCGGCCTGTGGTCTCGGCGCCGCTCTAACGAGCGTAATACGCCCCCGTCGAAGTTGCCGTGTACTCTCCTCTAGCGCGGCTGCTACAGCTGCTACGTCGACGTGTATATGTGTATATACACGGGAGGCACGCTTGAACAATATCCCAACTTCGCAGGCCTTCCAAGTTTACCGGTAAAGTGCGTGACGTTACGGCTCTCTGGTCTAACTCTCTCTCTCTCTCTCGCTCTCTGACACTCGACCACCGACGACGATATACGAAATCGCAACCTACCGCAACATCGGCTTAGCGAGAGTGAGATATACCTCGGACTCGATATGTTTTTGAGTCTCGGAAGAAAGGCTTGAGACTGTATGGAATTTAACGTCGCTTTGTTTATTTTATTTGATTTTTTTTTCTTCAAATAAACTATGGTGTTCAGAATTTGGAATTTACTAATTTATTAAGTAGAACAGATCGAGTATGGTCAGACGTATACAATATGTACCTCATATTCATACGTTTCAACTCGGAAAGAGATACAGTATATAAATATATGGTAAATCTAGAAAGAATAAGCGTCTCTATAGAAATACTTAAACAATTCAGAAAATTATCTCTTGATATGAAATTTATTCAATTCAAATAAGAAAATATATATCTTTAATAAAAAAAAGAAAAGGAAGGAAAAAGGAAAGTTGAAGCCCCTCAGTTTTTCCAATCCCGCGGTCTGCTCTTTTATTTTCTTCCGTGCTAGTTTTCTTTCTCCCTCTCTTACCGTGTTTTTGCGGTAGATCGCTTTACTCATAGGAAGAGACTACGAAAAAGAAAGTTTCGCTCTTAGCTGAAAGTCGACCTTACCGCGGCGTGGCGTATTTCCTACCACTCCTCCCCCCCCTCCCCCTCCCCCGCCCGCACACATTTCCCCATCTTTTTGCCTTTCAACGGCAGCGCTCTTTCTCACTCGCTTGTAGTAGACTTGAAAATACGATGGCGCGAAGATAGTGTTGAGGGCCGTGGGAGGGGGGCAGGGATGCGGGCGTATATGCGCTGTAGAGGGTAGGGCACGAAGCAAACTTTGGCAATATGCGCTCGTAGTTCGAAATCAGGAAGTCGCTTTGCACCTTTCCCACTCTCTCGCGCTCTCTCAGCGCGAGTAGGTATAATATCTTTATCTTTGCCCTCCCGAGCCGACGGAGTAACAGGCTGGATATTAAATTTTACTAGAAATCTTGAATCTCATTATATAGACCGAGCTATTTCGATAGCTATTACCCGTGAAAAATTGGGTGTATTAAAATAAAATTTAACAGCTCAATTGAGAAATATCGTATAAAGCAAAATAATAGTCGGTAGTTTTTTTTTAAAGAGATTTTGTTTGATAAAATCTTGATGACGGTATGTACAGAGATTTGAAAATATGACAAATTCGAGTTTTCAAATATTTCCCAACGCCTACGACGCAATGAACGTTAAAAAACTAACAAATACATTTTCATTGCCGAAAAAAATATTGCCCAGCCGAAACGAATAAACATCAAAGGCACTCGATGTAAAATGCAGGCAAAGCCCTAAAAATGCCTCGTCAGTCGGGCGTCATACTCGTTATAAATAACTGCCCGTATAAGTTGAACAAGTTATTTTCGCGTGAAATGATTTTTAGTCCTCGGCGCCGTAGCAGAAGGGCGTCCCCCCATTCTCCCATCCCGGGTAGGCCAATATTTTCTGTCATCCTACCACGAGACATTGAGCAACTTTTAAAGTGCTGTTACGTCGAAGCGGTGACTAGTCATCTCTTTCCGCGTCACCCTTACCCTCTGCTGTGTATATAATACAGCGAGCTATTTCGCTTTTCCAAAGGGCCGACGCTGAAAATAAAATTGTTGAGGAATAGACGCTTGAATATCAAGCCTTGGAGTGACTACGATTTATACTGTATTAGCAATTTAAAAAAAAAAACTTAATTCAATATTGAAGTAAGCGTATTTAAGTTTAAAGCACCTAATAAAACGTGTAGTTCTAAAATTTCAATTCTTTGCCTACGTACACTCAAATTCTTTCTCCATCATAATTATAACACTTTTAAAAAGGCCGAAACTTCAAAAATAAGTCATTAACTTTCATAATGTCCTTTTCACGTTCCAACTCTCTCTCTCTCTCTCTCTCTTTTTTTGTTCTTCAACCCCTCTACCAAGTTATAGCTCTGATAAATCGCGCTCGTGACCACGATTTGTCTTCCTAGAGCGTCCATACGACCGGACGAACAAGTATACATTAAAACTGAAAAAAAGAGTCATTTCGGCTCTCCTCCCATTGTTCGCACTTATTCCACAAGGGTAATCTAAATCTCGGCCGTTTCTTTTTTTTTGCGACTACTACAACTCGACGTGGTGGCCATTCTCGCCGGTTCGCCGAACACCCATTGCCGGGCGAACGAAAAAAAGTCCCTGAAAATCAGGCGAGCTGCGCTAAGAGAAAGGACCACGGAAGTTGGAGAAAAGAAGAGACGAGAAAGAGAGAAAAGGTCGGATAAAAACGACACGTTCGCCGTGTAGGTTCGCAGGCGAAACGAGGGAGGGGGTCTACGGGCGAAAAAGGGGCCCGGTGAAGCAAAAATGGGATAAAGGTGGAGCCGTAGTCTCTCTTTCTCTCTCTCTCTCTCTTGCTTTCTCTCCTCGGCAGCAGCAGCCGAGGCCATTTTCCGGCGAGAACTCCGCTTTTTTCTAATTTACGCCCCTCTCGCGCCCCCTCCCCCTCTCTTGGCGAAGCCAATATTGCCGATGGCGGAGGAAAACTTGCCACGCGCGCGCTACCGGCATATAAGGTCCGCGTAAATGTTCGCCGCGTTTACTCGTATACACATTTTTAGCGCGCCCTGACCAAACGGTTACGCCTTATCTGTTTATTTAAGCCCCCCGTCGTGCAGTGTTTGTGTGCTGTAACGCTAAGCTCATCCTCCTTTTATATCTATTCTTACACGAGCGAACGTACGTGTACGGAGGCAGTATGCGTAGAGGATATGTGAGCGTGCATGCATAGGGGCGGGGGCATTATTACGTTATTTATTTTCCGAAAAAAAAGCTTAAAGGAGAGAAAGCGAGAGCCGATCGTTTGTGGCTATGCCTGGCACGCCTTTATTACCGCTGCAGCTCTACCCGACGTTCGCGCGAGCCCGGAGAAAAAGTAAAGGTATAGAGGGAAAGAGAGAGAGAGAGAGAGAGAGAGAGAGAGAGAGAGAGAGAGCAGCTTGTTACAGCGGGATTCCGCGATCGATAAAGCTCGCCAATTTACGATCGAAAGTCTGGGCTAGCCTCCTCCCCCCGTACCCTCCTCTTACTGCTGTTTCGTTGCTTTTCTTCTTTGCCGAACTTCTTTACTTTTCCTGTTTTGTTGCATATTTCTCTCTCGCTCCGGTTTAGCGACACACCTTCGAAATTCGTTCCAGTTTACCTGGCTACGTTACTCTGCTCATATCAGGGTGGTCTCCTGTTTTGTTTTCATTGCTTTGCATGGAATCTCTTAACAAGCGGTTGAGTTTATGGAAGTTCCGAGAGAGCAATTCGGCGATATGTAGGTGAATATTGGCCTGTAATTTGTGAGAATAAGTCTTATGGGATTATTGGGGTTTTATGGAATTAACGTTTTGGCAATTTTAATTATTTGCTGTAATTATGTAGTTAAATATTTTTGATTATAGTGACATGTTTCGTATTGGGTCAACTTTTCAATAAAACATTCAAAATGCTTTCAATACTCTATTGAATATTTATTATTTCAGCGTGAAACTTTTAAAAAATCTATGGGAGATTAATCTTTTATGAACCGAACCAATTTTAAAATTGAACGTTGGTATAATCTCATCGTGATTTTATTAATAAAAGTATAAAACGCTAATACGCCATTTTATATAACTTTCGCCATTGAAAATAAAACAGTAGTATTTTGAGATGCTCAAACCTCATGAAAAATTTCATGCGGAAACCCCTTAAAAGGCCTTTTTGCGCAATTACTTTAGCGAGCGAGTGATTAGCAAATGGAAATTCAAGATCATTCTCGTCGAAGCTAAACAAAAGTAACGCAAAGAAATCGCTCGAGCAAACAATCTCTATCCCCCTCCCCCCTCGGGGAATAAGAATCCACTTGTAAAATCCCAATGGCTTCGTTAAAACTTTCTTCGAGCGAACGAAGAATGGCGGCTCGGCTTCTGGAAACTCCTCCGCGCCTTGCCCAACTCGTTCACGGAACAATGCCTCAGCCCCGCCACCCCCCCCCCTTGCATCTCCTCCAGGCATTGCCAGTTCGTCCGTAAACAAATGACCGTGTCGAAAGCCATGACAACGGGCACTATATACGCATCATGAGCTCGGTCGCGGCAACGCGCCCCTGCCCACCAAAACTTTTCGCAGGCTCCTCCAACGAAGACGACGACTACGTCGTCAAGCGCGCGCGCGCGAAGATTTTCATTTTCCGAGCGACGGAACAAGTTTCTTTTCCGGGACGAGCCAGTTTTACTGCGCTATACTGCTGTATATACACGCGGCGTAAACTTCAATTTGTCACCGTGTACACTATGGTAGTTGGGAGGAGGAGGGGGGACGAGAAGAAAATCCTATGGTAGTCTGAGAAATTTCGAGTTACTTTGTCGCAGTAAGAGCCGAAAAAGTATAGGAAAGGTTTTCATGACTCGTCGCGAAATAAGAAGTGCAAAGTTATAAGCTTATTTTCTCTTTTTCGCTGTTTTATAATCAATTGATTAATTCAAAGTGTTATCCATGCTCCACTGGAATAATGCGTCTAATAACGTTTTTTCCATCCTTTGATACGTACGCATTACGGTTCATTTGTACTCTGCGCAAACCATTCGTTAGTTATTCCTCGTTAAAGTCTTTTCTTGGTCAGCAATTAAAAATACGATTAATTATCGCAGTCAAGCACCTCGACGCTAGTCCAAAGAGAAATAATGATAAATTACCGGTTTGCGTTACATATCCGCGTTGTATATGCATGCACTTCTTAGCTTAACGAGCCTTCCGCGAGTACACACGAGGCATCGGTCTGCGGTATTTGCAGTGGTCGTCTTGGTGTATAGAGCCTCGGCGAGCAAAGCTCTCTTATCTCATCTCTTTATCTTTGTGGGATTTGCAGCAACTACCCTTTGCTTTCAGCCCTACGGCGCAGTTAATGGATGTAACCGGGTAATGAATGGACTATTCGAAACTCTACGTAAACACCGCTGAAAGAAAATATCGAAGCGAGCATAACGAGTGTGCTCCGCTGGCAATTAGCGAAAGAAAAACGAACTTCGTTAAAATAAAAACACTCGAGACATCCGGTCGACGCGACATACATTTCCTACTGTTTTCACGACTCGGCTGCATAACCTATCCTCCACGTCGACGCCGCGCTCTCGAAACGATATTATAAACTTCGAAACTTGACATAATTATTCGTCAAAACACTTGTAAAACTATATTCGCGTTAAATGAAATACGTCAGTCGAGCGTCGCGTCTGTATAAACGACGAATCAGCCGGGCTCGAGCTTGCAGCGACGATGCCTGCGTGGAAAGGGCTCCACGGAGATATGCGCCTGCGCTGGCTTTCATTGAGTTTCGCCTTGATAAACAAAGGATGGCGCGCCGGATGGAAACGGCAAGTCGAGAAGTTGCTGCGCTACCTGTCAAAAGCTCTCGGTAACGTCGAGCTTTCGCCCGCTAATCCCCCTAGACGTCGGCTGGTAATTTCCCACGGCTTAACCGATCCGGTTACGTTGCTCGTATTGCGTACACTGATAGAAATTATATAGGAAATTTTACTATTTTCCTAGCAACCGGCCGAAATAGAAACAAAATAATCTTATTTGATATGTAAAAAATACTTCT